>OX457037.1:74014379-74169379 GCA_949752735.1 Lumbricus terrestris
GTTATTATGTTTTGACATGTCAGACATGTTGAACATAGGCCTATTCTAGTCATACTGAAATATGGTTACAAGACAGTTATGTCATAAAAAGGAACAAATTTCCTGTATATTAACGATCGTCATTGTCCTGGTCATGCCACGGTTATGACCAGAACGATCAGAAATGACATGTCTGTCGCATTCACGAGCCAAAGTAGGTAGGCACTAAATCTGAACGTATTTGTACGCATTTATTTATTTATTGAGACAATTGTAATATTGGTTCATCGTCTGATTCTTTGTTATTTAACACTGTCGACAGTGATGATTATCTGCTGGAGAATTTGATACCGTATCTGGTTTGACATTTCTGAGTAAAAAATAACTGAAGATATCAGATTGATCTTTAACTAGGTTAAGGAAAGATTAAGACAATAAATATTGGCTGCTGTATAGCCTTCTCTATTTCATTGCGTTTTCTTTCTTTTCCTCTTCTCAAAGAGTTAGGCCTAGTCATTTTCACATCGATACCAACAGCCATCATTGCTTTATTCTTAGTTGAAAACGTGCTTTGCAGTATGGTAAATAGTTGACAAACATTATTACGAAAAAACCCGATAATATTTATTTTCCAAATTATGGCAAATCTATGATATCGTTGGGGCATCTCTTAAAGATGGAATAAATCAAAAATATTTTTCGCATGAACTTCCTAGATCGTAATGCATCATTCGCCCACCAGGGCTTATTGAAATTCTCGTAAAAATTCCCTCCGCCTTAATGTTTAAGTTAAGAAAAAAAAACAAAGCAACCTTACTGCGACAGCATCGACGGTCTTTTCCTGGCCAAACTGAACGATGATCTTAAGCTTTGGCAATGTATTTTGCCATTCAAGAACCTGTGGTCTGAGCTTGACTGAATCGACCACCAGTATTCGACATCGAGCCGCTTTGAGCAAATCAAGCGAAATCTTATCGGAAGTGTTGATGTGCAAAGGAACAGAAACGCCTCTAGAAACAACAGGAAAACACCAGGCCTCCTCGAAACAATAATTAATAAACAGGCAATTCATGTAGAAATTCACTAAAGATTCGTTTCCCTAGAAAATATTTGACGGAAGAACTTTCCACAGAGACTTTGATTCACTCCAACATAAATACTTGACTCACACGAAACATTAAATAAACATTCTAGCGGAACATAAAAGGCGTAATTTTATCACGGAACATTAATATGCTGTAGTTAAACGCAACGACGATTTCAAAATATTTGCCAGAGAGTATGGAGAGAAGCGGTGGAAGACCTGCTGGGGCGAGTCTGGTTGCGGTCGACAAGAATTCTATGGTAGGCTATTATTATTATAGGAGGATCAGATTTGCCAGGATGAGAAATCGTTAAAGAGCGTTTGGAGATGCTAAGACCTTACCTATCCAAAGAAAATATTTGCCTCGAAGCCGTTTCTTCATGTAGGCTAACTTCAGCGGCGATTGGTATTTTAGTTACAGATGAAAATATTGATAACAAACCGCGAAGTGGGATGACGGATGAAAATCTTCATACCAAAACAAGAAGCGTATCATTTTTTCTCATTATGTAGTGCAATAGACTCTACGTGCGATGATTTATACAAATTACAGTTTGCAGGTGTAGTGTTTAGGGGGGTAATTTGAAACATTTACACCGGACCCGCAGTTTTGGGGACCCGCATTTTCGGAAATGATCAAATTTCTTAGTGAGAATGTTACGAATTCATCGTCAACGAAATTTTGCGCACTTCTCCCACACATCTTATACTCGCACACAAACTTGATAAACAGGTCTTTCCAGCCACATCCTGTCAGGTCTGTTTTTAAGGAATTTTTAGAACTGCACAACCTCTGCTTTCCTTTCCCATCCTCCATGGTAAATTACTTCCAATCGGAGGACAATTACCTTTTTGCTAACTTTCACTGTACAAAAATGCTTCTACAACTGCACAAATCCATTTAGAACTGCACATTTTGTGTACAACTGCACGTTTAAAAAGCCCTGCATCCTGTGATTGTAACGTCTTAGTCGGGTTTGTCGGAGGCATGAGATGCCAGAGCCTCAGAGGTAGGCTAAAACTAATGTATGTAATAATGTAAGTATGTTTTATTTCTTAGCTTTTATGTAGCACATTACAAATACCTCTCGAATGGGCTTAAACCAATGGCACAGAAGCAAACGTTAATATTGAGATGAGTCTCAAATAAAGGTCTAAGCAAATACCTTAGTTATGGTTAAACTTTCCCACCCAGACCTTTTAAAAGTTCATGAATTCATCATAATCCTTCCCAATTCTAAAGCGACAGAAGGAGCGAACGAATTTTTCATTTGTTACATAGTAACTATGCCTATATGTGCTTTATTGCCTATGCTCCATCTAATTGATTTTCTTCGTTGTTCTCCATGCCCACATTCCATCGATGATTTCGAAGGCCTCCAGTATTTTTTATATTCCTGCCCATGGTCCATGTCTCTGATCCATACAGCACCACTCCATAGTCCATATAAACATGTCTGAAACCTTTCCTTAAAAAACAAACGCACCACATAAAAAGCATCCTTAAGCTTTACTCAAACATGGTACAATTACATGTATGTGCCTGGTGAACCGGTGGTTGACAAAAGAAGGCCCGCAAAGATATCACAGCACCCGGGCCCGCACCAGCCTTAATGCGATCCTGCTTACCCTGCAAATATGATGCCGAAATGAGCAACGATATATTCGGTGGCATTGTGTCCTAAGATACCGACTCCGTTGAATCTCTGCAGACCAAGCTGCAACAGTCAAGAACATCGAATGTATTGGCAGTACAACAGCGTTCCTGTTCCTCTTCTTTCTCCTTTTCTTCGTCATGGTCGTCGTCATCGTCCTCTTCTTCTTCTTCCTCCTCTTCCTCTTCCTCTTCTTCCTCCTCTTCTTCTTCTTCCTCTTCCTCTTCCTCTTCCTCTTCCTCTTCCTCTTCTTCCTCTTCTTCTTCTTCTTCCTCTTCCTCTTCCTCTTCCTCTTCTTCCTCTTCTTCTTCTTCTTCCTCATCCACCTCTGCTTGCTATTTTTCCTCTTCCTCGTTTTTCAGCAGTACAATTTCAGCAGGCCGCATCAGAGTTAACGAGAGATATTTAATAGATCAAAGAAATCACAATCAAATTAAAAACTCACAAAAAAATTTGCAAGATGGTGGCGCCTCTTCTGTAGACCTACTCTAGTAGACTTTATAATTATATGAAGTAACTCGTACACAATAATTACAGACAGGCGATTCAGACATAGGTCATTAGCATGCATTGTGATGCCAATCCAAAATTTAGAGACCGGTTCGGTCATTAGAGATATAATATGTGTATTGCCATCTCAAGAGAGTATTAACCTCTGACAAGACTAAAAACTCTGTTGATCACTGAATTTCATTTCCGTTTGTTCACCTTAACCCTTTAACGCCCAGGCAAAATTTTTTCACCTAGGGCCCGTTGCCCAGCAATTTTACCATAAAACGACTTAAAACTTAAAAAAATTTGAACTTGCCATATCTCAGCCAGTTCTTGATCTAAAGACATAAGGCTGACATCATTCTTTAGCATTTTATCTCCTCGTTCCATCTATCCGTCCAGACTTGGAAAAAAAAATTTTGGGGGCACCCAAAACGGCCCCAAAGTGTACCCCTCCCCAATGTTTTTAACATTTTCTACTTTCAAGTGCCTATAACAAAATATTTTCAGTGACAACATGTGTGTTATAAGCGTATGAAATGTGCAGAACTGAATACCTGACAAAACTCAGCAAAGATTGTGAAAATCCATTCATAAATGAAGGAGTTATAATTATTTTAGTAGTCAGACCGTCTTCGTAAAAACCGAAGAAAAAATAAGGAAATACATGAAAAGTCGACATTCTTATACTTCGCATGTTATTATCAGTTTTGGACATAGAGACCTGATGTAAATATCATTCTTTAGCATTGTATCTCCTCTTCCATATGCATTCGTTATTTTCTCACAACTGGTATTCCTCAAGCAATCGCCGAATTTCTTCATCGGACAAGCCACGCTGACTGCGCCTCGCCATCTTGAGCTAATTTAAATGCCGAATTTAAATGTCTGTTTCGATTGGTCGATTTACGCGATTAGGTCACGTATTCTAAAAATATCTTCCACTTAATCTATGTCTAATTATAGCATCTTGACCTAGACAACGTAAAGTTTCAAAAAATTAAGGCTTTCGATAAGCTAGTAGACGTCATTATATGAGCATATGCCTACTACACTTTACTGCACGCTGGACGTTACCCCCCTACTACACTTTACTGCACGGTGGGCGTTAAAGGGTTAATAAAAGACTGTGCCGCATGAATAACCTGCTCCAGCAGAATCTTGTACGTCACTTTAACCCATTTTTCATCCACCATCGAAGCTAAAACACGAATTGTTCAAGTGAAATAATACATAGGCTAAGGCTGCAATTTCGTTAAATGCAAACTCACCAAGAAGTGTGACATGTAATGCGTCTGCTTAACGATGTTGCAGCCCTTTCTTGGCATCTCCCAATGAGTCGGAAAAGATCTGTAGAGTGTAGAACTACCAGGGCACAAAATTAATGGACACGGACGGTATTGACGGATCTCAATAATATTAGGTATACACAAAACGAGGATTCATTCATTCATTCTGAGATCTGTATAGCGCCTCTTCTGTAGACCTACTCAAAGTTTAAGGTTTTAGAATGGTTCATGTAGACCTATATCGATGAGCACAGAATCACCGATTGCTTCCACTTGTAACGAGGACAGCATAGGCTTGATCCTTCCTGAAACGACAAACACTCTATGAATAATAATTTATTAGAGGATTGGCTAATCGTGAAAATATTGTGCACATCCATTTCACATTCAATCATATATTTCACCCCCCACTTCAAATTCCGTTCCTAATACTAGATCTAAAGATGATATCTCGAAACGCGAGGATCTGCAGTGTCAGAAGATGACGTGGGAGGACTTGTTTTGTTGCCGGTCGATTGGTCACTAGGTGGTTGTGACACTCACCGTAAGCCAACCTGTTGGGGTGTTTGCTGGCGGCTTCTCTTAGTACGCTCATCACAGTCATTGGCTTCTGTGCCATAGGTCCCGTCTTCGCTGTACGTAGAATCACCGGACGCTCTAAGAGCCAGGACGCGTGATTCGTGGCAGGCAACGGTTCATCAGGATCTTAGAACAAACATAGTATATAGACTGTACTGTAGTTGAAAGAATGAACAATAATTTACAGTTAGCCTACTGTTTATATCTAGCACGCTTGGTCCTAAGTTTGTGACTAATCATCGATGGAATCCATGTATCTCGGGTAATTTTTTAAATAAAAGGACTAATACAATTTTTGATATAAAAACAAAAGATTAGTAATAATTATTATTAATCATTATTGATGACCCGTCAAAACAGTCCCTTCATAGTCGACCACCGACAAAATAGCCCGGTCAAAGTCTTCCATCGATAAAATAACCCCGTCATAATCGCCCACCGACAGGACAGCCTCGTCATAATCGCCCAGTGACAAAACAGCTCCATAAATAATTATCACCCACCGTCAAAACATCCCATGAAAACAGCTCCGTAAAAATAGTCTCGCCGTAGACGCCAGGGACAACAAATTCAGTTCCAGAATGACTCAAATGCTTAATGTTAAAATTAACACAATGTATTTAAAACAAATGAGCGAAACTGCTAGGCCTATTAACCAATATAATAGTATGAAATGTTGACATTTGTTCCAGATGCCATTCTAGTGTCACCAGAAACTCTTTTTATGACCTAACGAATCATGCCTAACTTGGACAAAAATAACAATAAAATAGTCACAGTCCTGTTTAAAAATAGGGGCCTAACAGATTTCTTTTAAAATTAAAAATCGATAATAGTCGGGTCAATATACGACATGACCCGGAACAAATTGCAAGAAAGCGTTTTATGACGATTTTCTGGTGTCTTAGGTCTGGTGATGAACATACTAAAAGTTGCATAAAATCGGAGCACGGCAAGTGGTCTAATTTTGGCGGGAAAAAAGATGGCCGCCAATTGGACAAGGCTTGGAATCTGGAAATGACACTGCTGGAAGCAAATCGTGTAACAATTTGTTAACATGTTTTCTAGACTAATTTTACCCTCCTGAGAACAAAAATCGTGGTTAGGAAGCTTGATTTTAGCGGTGGCATTGGAAAACAAGATGGCGGCCAAAATGGTGGCCTATTGCTGTAAAAGGCTGTAAGTCGGGTATTGTATGTTATATGAACACGATTTTGTAATTTAAATTAAGATGAAAAAGTTCTAGGCATGCAATGGAATCAAGACACATATGTAGCACTGGAAGAAAACCAAAATGGCGGGAAGATGGTGGCCAGAATGTTGAAATTGCTATAAGTGAAGTGATTTATGCAATGGAAACATGAATTCGGACTCCAACTTAGCATTTTTGAAGTAACGGAAAGCAATGGAATCAGCTTTGCAAATGTGACACTGCAAGAAAACTAAAAATTAATGGCAGCGATCGGTAACGTTTCTGAGAAGTTCGCCAACGGAACTTTTGAGTTAATGACAAGCGGAAGTGTCTCGGAAATGGATGGATCTTTCGGAGGAGGAGGAAAAGCGGAATGGGGTAGAAGGCGAATGGAAACCATCATGTGCAATCCCATCCTCCGCCAACCCATCCACATCATCGTCAGCATAATCTCCATCACAGCATGACATCAAACGGCGCTGGAGGGGGTTCATTCCAGATTTCTGGGTCAGTCCATCGAACAAAATGTTCATGGGGGTCGGCGCTGGAACGAACGGGGTGGGGCAATCCGGCCATGATTCCCATTTCAAAGTGCCTAGGACGTGGCCCCATTTGGCTTCAACAAACATCAAATCAATGCAGCGGGAGAGAACAGTAGGATTCGACCAGATGACTGATGACTAAAAAAAGAGATCTTCAGATTTGTCTGGCAAAGATCACCGAAAATTTTAGTCCCCTTCGAAAACTTTTGTATCCGCCCTGACTGCCAGGGGAGCATTGTAAATCCGCAGCCTAAATAGTATAGTAGGCTATATAATATCTTGCATATTGTAAGCTGACATAGGCCCACAGCAACTCATTACGAGAGTTATGTAATAAATCCTATAGATCTAATACTTACTTACGTATATAGGACCTGCTTGCAAACAACTGCAATGCTATTATCTACTTAGCGAAGTAGGCTACGTGTGATACGATTGACTTGGAAAGCACTCCAGCCGGTCACTAATTACATGTAAGTGCTGGCATGTTCTTGATCAGATTAACAGTCGAAGTCTACTAAAACTGACTGGTAAATCACTTTAGGTCGTCACTAAAGTGTTGACAGGTTCTTGATTAGATTGTCAGATTGCATTGGACTCACCCATCCTGCCTTCAAACGACTGTGACTCTGAGCCACCGTCCGGCAACTGTATCGTCCGAATCAACGTTTTTGCCGTCGCTGAGGATTTTCTCCGCGAACTTGACGTCGATTTCTTTTCTTCCTCCTCCGCCATTTTCGGTTCATTCGGGACAATATATTTCTTTTCATCTTTACTTGATTTTCTTGGCGGCTTCTGCTTTTCACCACTCGATATCGATTTCTTGCGCTCCTTTGTTTTATTCAGTGCTTTGTGACTCGATGATGTTAAGTCTTTCTCTTCCGGTTGGGCGTTTTTGTCTTTTAATAAAGTTGATGACATAGTTAAATCCGCCTTTTTTTCTTAAACTCTTGTCTTAGGCTGGCGAAAGGTTAACGTCTGTCTGTGCCCAGATAATCCTGCAGTTGTAACTGCCGTTGTGACAGTAACCTTAACGGTAACTATGACGGTAATGATTGTCACTACATGAACAAGTAATAAAGGCTGTACGATCTTGCAATTGAATTTTTATACAACGTCATTAGCATCATAAAAATAAAGGCGCTACACTATCATGGGACCGGTCGATTGGTCGATGATGTTAGGCGCCATTACGCACAGGAAATATTAGCCCAAATCAGTTGAAATATAACGATACCTCTAACAGGAAAATTGGATACAAAATAAAATTATGATGCCGGTAGTCATTTTATGTTTTACTCATTGTATTTAGCTAGCTAACTTTCCTTAATTATTTGCTCCTATCAATCTCAATGTGACGAATTCTCTGCGTAGATCTATTTGCCTAAATACGACTGAGGGTTTGGTGGGCAATATCGTCTGGCGCTATATAAGGTGAATTATTGCCGTAAGTCTGTTTCCGTCTATGTCTCTATGATAAGGAAAATTGGGGTGTCCACGTCGATAACCTTAAGAAGTCGGTGCTTTAACATCTTCTACAAGTGGGGCAATATTGCTGGTTTGCTGTGCTTTTGCGCGCTCTTGTGCAAGACTTGTTTTGTTAAAGCGCGGTATAAATGACTAATTGTATTGTATTGTATTAATAAAATGTACGCCTACCATCATAGTAGGCTAACTGTCAACAAATCTGTTCTTATTATGCATCTCGACAGAAGCCTAATCCATAAGTCTGGCATTTCTTGGCAGAAAATACATTGTAGGTTAAAATAAAAGAGCGAGTTGGTTCGCTCTCTGCTTCGTGTACCGAATTACCCTTTTTGATTCGACGCAACACTCGTACAATCTCTTGCAATAATTTACCTGCAATGATTCCTGGAAAACTTGAATCTACCTCCTTGGCTTATTGCTGGTGTTAGATTACCTCCACCTATCTTAATCATAATCCTTAAATTTACTGGGAAAATAGCTTCAAAAGTTTTCAAGCGGTTTCTGAACAGTCATCCTTTCTAATGGACTCCTGACAGACAGACAGACACACAGACACACAGACAGACAGACAGGCAGGCAGTCAAAGAAAAGGATGAGAGAGATAGCGACTGACGGAGAGAGGCATAGAGAAACGGAGAGACACAGAAAGGATGGTGAGAGCGAGAATGGAGGATTGCAAAATACCGTACCTGCTTGTCTCTAAGTTCTCGCCCTCCAATCAATTATTCATTGTTATTTGATCCCGAGATCGCATAACTAGAGCATCGGGGACCAAATTACGACGCTAACCCTTACCTTAATTTACCATCCCGACGCTTAATCTGTTTAACCATCCCTTACGACGCCTAGCATGTCCCTAACCGAACTACACGACGCCTAACCTGATCCTAACCGACAGGTCGGTCCCTCGATACCATAGCTATGCTCCAGAGACATTTAAAGTGATGTTTCATGAAAAGAAAATAGTAGAACCCATCGGGAAGCAAAGTCCAACTCAAAATTGGCAGGCGTCTCGCTTCATATCGAGTATAGGCCTACTTGAAATTGTTGTAGTCTAATATAAAACACACTATCCAAAGAGTAGGCTAATTCTGCATGAAATCTCAATTTCTAGTAGGTTATTATAATTATTATTAGTGTTATCTCTGACTTACGATATGAGAAGCTTCTTCAGACGAACCATTAGAATCCTAATCAAACCGAAAATTAGTGCAATGGCACAGTTTAAGAATTCAAGTCGAAGAAAATCGCTAATGCGTCACAACAATGACGCTCCAATTACATAATTGTTTACGTCACAAACGATAATTATTATTTCAATCGTTCGCAGCAATAACAGATTCTTCCATTATAAAATCTGGAAATAAATTTGAATCTCTTGAAATCGTTCACTGAAATAGCAGAAATCCTCCATATAGGCCTATAGGCCTATATGAAAGGAATTGAAATCTCTCGAAATAATTATTTCTTCAATGAATAACCTTTTGGGTGTCACGAAAACTATAACTATTATTATTATAGTTGTTTAATGGTACTTAGCAAAAACTGATAGACACGACGCTATCCCTTACAAAAGTCAGTTTATCAAATTAATAGAATATAATACCTATAGAATGTCTTTAAACTTGGCGGTTACAGTTGGATTTGTCTTAGGACGAGAGCACAAAATGACAGAAATTACAAAAAGAATGATTCTATGTTTATATAGGCTACTATAGGCTAATGAGATTAGACTTGTTCATCATTAATGAGCATACGGTGCCTTTCTATGCAAAACCCGAGAGATGTAATGTCTGTCATCTTTGGTTGGCAATACAAAATTGTGAGGGCGTGGCCTCAATTGGTAGGGACGATCATCAACCGGTGGACTACGACAACTTGTCTACGACAACTTGTCTACAAAAACTCGTACACGACAAAATGTTCATTGGGAATTTTTTAGTCGATGGTTGTTGCCGCTGAAAGAGAAGCTGGATTGATTAAGATAACTCCTTATATAAAGCGAAAATCGATTGATGAAACCCTCAATGCAAAAAATGTACCGACGAAATGAACGTCCCTTTAACCTTTATCTTCCCAGATACCGAAATCGTCATTCTATCACTTCAGAATTTCACTATGTTAGAGTTTACCGCCTAATTAGAGGTAATCAGTGCCCCCCAATTTTTTTGGGGGGGTGTCAGAATTATGCATATGTTCCCAAAGTGGAACGTTGGGTCACTTTGACTAGTAAAAGCATCATGCATATGTAAAAATATAACTTTATCCAAATGATGCAGATATACAATTTTGTATAAGCTGTGATCCACAAAGGTTAATACCCCACCTCTACCCTAACTTTACCTACCCCACCTCATGCCCACCCATCCACCCAGCCCCACCCTTCCACCCCAACCCACCCCATAAAATGCTCAAGATATGAAATTTATGAAAAATATCGTTTCAATTTGTTTCCAAACCGTTCCTACCGCGCAATTACCCTTACCGACCGCATCCCACAAACCCCACTTCAGTCCCCAGTCCCAACTCCGCCACCCCACCCCACCTTCCCCAAATTCGCCCCTCACACAGACCACCTGTCTGAAGTAATTTTTTGGTTTCTCGGTCAACCCTTCTCCTCACTTTGAACGCACCCGCTTCACTTCAACTCCACACCTCTACCGTCCAACCCTAACCCACCTCCACACAATTTCGGCCAACTCCACCCCATTCCCACCCCTAAGCTTTCCCCCATTCTGTAAAATGCGCAACATCTGAAATTCATAAAAAAATAATGATTCCCTTGTTTTCACTTTGACCCTTTCTTCCCACTTTGACACCACTCGGCGCACTACAGCCCCATATTCCAACCGCCCTCACCACAACCCACACCGCCCCATCCCACCCCAACCGCGCTCCAACCCCGCCCCACTCCGCACCCCTCTTAAAGTGAAGTGGGTGCCCATTCCTCTGAGTAAATTTCTGTTTTTCGTCCAACACTTCTTCCCACATCGCCCCACCCGGCTCACTTCAACCCATACCCAACCGTTCGACCCCACCCCGCCTCCACCCCAAGTAAGGCATACCCACCTCCATATCCCACCCCTCCATGCGGCCCCATCCCGCAAAAGGTTCAGCATATGAAAGTCATGACAAAGATAATGTTTCACATTTGTTTCACCTTGGTCCCACCGCATCTTGCCCCGGCCCCATCCCCCCAATACCCATCTCATCCCCCACCATACCCTGGCCCCACACAACCCACTCTGCGGAAAATCGGAACAATGATATTGGCTAATCAGAACTCAAATTTACGTTGAAAACATCATGCCACAGAGAGCCAAACGCACTTCAAACTGCCATAACCCCATACAAACTAATCACATTAATAAAAAATAATAATAAATAGGCCTATTAATAACAATATTAGGCGCAATAATACTTCTACTACTATTAATAATAGAATTCATATTCATATTGGAATTACAATTACTATCAATGTAAATTTTGGAGCGAGAAGGGCAAATTTCAGTATAACGCAAATATATCGATGCAACTAGTGAGAGTGACCCAACGTTCCCAAAGTGGAACATGTGTAAAATCAGTTGCGTCGCTCACTCATAAGGCACTACCATTAAAAAATTTGACCATAAGTAGGCACAATAGACACAATTCAACCCAAGTAGATGATAAAATCAATCAATTATCATGCATTTGTAATTTATATTAATTTTAAATATTTATTAGCATAAATGACGTTTTTTGACAAAATTGCATCAAAATAATTATTTTATTTAGCTGCAACAGACTTGAAATAAAAATACATAAACATGCCCCCATCCCATCTTTGGGCGAGTAAATGAATATTTATTAGATGACTTATAATAGGTTTTACCGTCCCTCAAAAAAAATTTAAAATATGTTCCACTTTGGGAACGTTGGGTCAATAAAGGTTAAGGAAGTCGAATTGATGAAAATAATGTTTGTGAAGTTTAAGATGGCTTCAAGAATGATCGCGCTGGCAAGTGGAACTATAAATAGAAGTCGGATTTAGGCCTATTTCGTCAATCCAGCTATTTAAGACCTATAAAAATGCCTTGATCCACCTTCCATTTCTCAAGCGTTTTATCATCCATCCAGCTTCTATTTAAGATATAAAATACCTTCATCCAGATTCCATTTCTTAAGCGTTTTGTTATTCATCCAGGTTCTATTTCAGATATATAAAACCTTCATCCAATGACAAAACGCTTGAGAAATTGGAGCTGAATGAAGGTTTTTATATGATCTTCTCTGCGTGCTTCCCAAAATCGCCACTTGAATGACCTCAAAACTCCAGTGCCTGAACACCTCCATATCCGAATTCTTACTTATAAATCTTAGAGAGCAGCTCAGGAGAAGTCCAGATCCCTCCAATACCACTGAAACCCAGTCCCGGTCTTTGGGCACGGCGAGCAAGGCAGTCGCCTTCGCCCCCGCGCTTCCAGGAACCCGCGCTGCTGTTTACAATTTTTTTTACTTTGCTGAGATTGATAATGGTTGCGTTGCATAACAATTACGGGAAATGTTAGCAGGAGCTTGAGAAATGCAAAGCAGGAAATCAGAAACATGGATATTTTTACAGAGGTGTCTAAGTGCAAATTTCTTAGTTTCGCTTGTGATACATTGGCAACATTAGGGCATTGGTGCAAAGAAATTTGCCAAAACCCAAAAGCATATTTGTTCAAAAATAGGTTTAATGTAATAGGGGGCAAGTACCGCCCGCCCTCTGAAAAATCAAACCTATGTGCGGTCGCCCATGATTTTGCATTGATACAAAAGCAGGTAAAATAGCCGAGTGCCAATTAATGCCATATTGAAAGGAAATCAACTCCGTAAACCTTTGCTTGGAGACCTGCTGCTGCCTTGGGCCCGCAAATTCTAGGGCCGGACCTGCTGACACCACAGTCAGCCAGCCACAAATTGACTTCGTATTCTCCTGTCCAAAACCTCGGTGTGACGTTTGAGAAAACCTTTGTTTCTCCGATCGTACATTAGACTACCCATCTTTACCTCATTCGCTTCATACTCATCCGTGACCTTAAACGGCAACATCCATAATATTATGTTCCACGTCTAAACTGCATCTGCAATCGCCACATCAGTATTTCATGTCAGATTAAATCACTGCAATACTCACGAAAAATAAGCACCTTCAAATCAATTCAGAATGCCTGTGACATCACACAAACTCCAGGACACCACCACAAAACTCCTATCCTCAAATCACTCGTCTGGCTCAAAATTCTTCAACGAATAGTTGCTCTCAAGTGCTGTAATATGACGAGCAAATTTCTGTCCAGGGTAACGGCCTCTGTTGTCATAGACCCTGGTCAAATCGGATCCATCCATCTTCAACGAATAGAATACAAAGTCCTATATATCCAGCCACTCCGCTCAATCATTTCCTCTTTCACTCTAGCACCGCGCCGTCCTTCCGACAATTCATCACTTGAATCGCGCCATATCCATGGTTGCCGGACCGATTATTAATTTTGGAACAAACATCCCCAAACATTATTACAACTCTTTGAGCCAGCCTAACCTAAGATGGGGGCAATAAAGCGGAAATGTATCGCTTGGACGTTCTATGTTATTCTTCATTCAACGAGTTCTAGTATTGCTTGGACACAAGTCGGATCGACGAAAAGAATTCTTGTTGAAATTGGGCTGAATTCATCACCATCATCAATATCATTGAGCTCAATGCCCGTAAGAGTCCGACGCCACTCTCTGTCTGAGTCTGCCTCGCGTCATGTTACCTAGCTTCAACTGGCCCGGTCAGCAGGTCTGCTCCATACCATTAACATCTTGAAGCAGCTGAACCACCTTGTCTGATTGAAGAGACTATTGGGAGAGAAGCATGAAGGACAATCTGGGTCAATGCCCGTGTGTCCCACGCTCTCCCCCGACTCTCTCCACGGTCGGGTCTGTCCTGACCGGCCTGTGCATGTCTGCTCCACATCATGACACCTTGAAGCATCTGGGTAGCTATGTCACTTGTGCCGTGGTTTTTGCGGATTTCAATCGTCTTTGTCTTTTACTGCCAGCGTATCGCCAACCATCTAGCAGACCTTCCTCCTTTTGTCCGGGCTTAGGACCGGCACAGGGACGTTGTTGGTTCCCTGTGGCGGAGGATGGATGTAGTTTAACGTCGTGCCCAGGACTTGGGCTGAAATAATGACCAGCAATTATTATATAGATAGATTATATGGATTGACTCAAAATATGCTGCTCAAATATAAGCTGGGTTGATTAAATAAATTCTGCATTGAAACTTTCGAAAGTCCATGTTGACCTCGTATCAAATAAATAAAAGTAGAAATAATAATAACAGCAATAGCACCAATATTTCGAGAATTGTCACCGGAACACAAGGACCACATCGCGGTCCCCTGCTTACTCACCGGCGCAGTGGAGTGCATATTGTATATTGTATAATGCACATATCAATATTAGCAACAGTATTAAGGAGCAGGCAGGAGGAGTCTTAACAAAACGAAAGTAGATTTTCTGGGCTAAAGAACACCAATATTTATTTCATTAAATCAATCATATCTCGATGATGATTGTTTGTAATGTAAATATAACAACACGCAGTACGGTCCAGATGCTTTGACTGTTAAGCAATTCGCGTGTCGATAGGAAGTGAGTGGATCGCGTATAAGATCCTCGCTTCACGAATACATTGAGTCAATTGTGACGGCGTATTTCTTCACCACCTTCCAACGCCTTACCTTCATCGTAGGACCTACAACATGAAAATTTTCAATTGCAAACCCAAGAACTGTAATCAGCATTTCATTGCATTGCAGCTTGCATTTTAAAATACGCAAGGTTTCTCGTGCAGTACAGGTAGATCTAAACCAGAAACGCTCCAGTGCATGCAACCGAGAAAGTGACTGATTGATTGATTGACTGATTGACTGACTGATGACTCGATGATTGATTGATATAATATTTTATTATTATTGACTGACCAATTGATTGACTATTGGTTATTGATTGATGGATTGACTGATTGACTGTCTTATTGATGGATTGACTGATTTGTTTTGACGCGTCTCACTCAGTTCTTCTGATTGTGTTGTGAAGTCATTAGAGAGCAGTGTCCATCGCTTGATTTGGTGGGCGACGTGTGGACTTTCGGCGTTGATTCGGTCGATGATCGTCTGGATCTTTTCCAGCAGTTTCGGATTTGACTTCGGGACGATGTCCCTGACGAGCTTCACATTGAAACCGGCTTTACGAAACCAAAGGCTGGCGCCCTCAGTGAGTCGGTCGGATGGCGTCTCAGTCTTCGGATCTATATCCGTCTGTATTCAATAAAAAAATAAATAAATAAATAGCAACAGTAACAAATCAATTGAAAGAAAATATGGTTAAGAAAAAATAAATAAATAGCAGCTGAAACGATTCAATATTGAGGGAAACAATGTTGTCTAATCATCTACATATATGTCTAATTAGGTGCAAAAAGAAACCTGACTGATTGACTGATTGAATAGTCATGATTGACATAATAATAATAATAATAATAATAATAATAATAATAATAATAAAAATAATAATAATAATAATAGTAATAATAATAATAATAATAATAATAATAATAATAATAAAAATAATAATAAGTTCAAAGCAGAAGCTAAATGCCGTTGCATTTCGAGGCACTTTTGCACCATTGACCGATGAGGATGACCGTTAACTCCAGAACAACAAAGCTTTTATTAGTGATTTTGAATCATGAGAGATCGATCATTTATACCTCGGTCGATAAAAAATAACAATAAAAATATTTAAAAAACAAATAATAGCCTACTAATTTGGTGTGCTTCATCTTAAGTATGTTTTCTTTATCTTTGGTATGCTTTCATCTTTGGTAAACTTTCATTTTTTGTTTGCTTGCATCTTTTGTATGTTTGCATCAGAGGATGCTTTCCTCTGACCACTGAACCTCGACATGAATTTATCTGCGTTCTTTCTGTTGCTAAAGCTGTTTTACTTGGGTGGGTTGCAAGAATACCGTAGAATCCTCCTACTTCGTCCTGGCTTGGGTGCAACAGGATTGATTGGTTCAAATAAATTAGACACGTGATAAATCGGCGCTCCCTAAGGCTAATGGGTTCCCTCATACGTCTGCTGCCAACGTTTTCTTCTGATACTTTTTGTTTAAAAATAAATCCAAGGTTATTTTAGTCATTGATTAAAACTAACCCTAATTGTCATTAGCATTGACAGATATTCCCTTCCTTCACCGACAATCAGAGCGCGACTGACGAACGGTAGATTAGACAGGACGGACATGACGATTGGGATCGTTGAGACCTTTTCTCCACCGGACAACGTCACTACATCTGTAATGAAATCAAGAAATACGAATCTCTTCTCATGCTGTGATTGGACATTTATCTTGCGCTTCTATAAAATGACTCACCAGAGGCACTGGCAACAAAAGATACCGGTAATGCACATCCCTTCACGCTGCTCTTTGTTAAATCTAAATTCTTCAATAGCAGTTGTTTTAATCGATGCGCCGTCAGCAGCCTAACTGTTGTAAGCCTTATTTCCCTATCATGTATGCGCGATTTCATAATATGCAACTGCTATTCGAGCAACGCAGCAGAGATCTTCTTGGAGACAGATCGTCCTTTGTGCCGCCAAAGTCTGGAGTAACGAATAATAGGCTACACCGACTACTACGACGACGACGACGATAGTTTATTGCAAAGTGATACAATCGTTGCATATTGTGTAGGGCATGTGCACTTGTCAGATGCAAATAAAGGCTTCTTATTTATTTACTTTACTTAGGGCCTACTAACTTATGTAGCCTACAATATGTAGCCTAGTACTTGCGTACTTGCTTATGATGCCACGACGGAACTGAATGTGTAGTAGAAACTAGGGTTGAAGGGCTAAGAGTTAACTTCGAAATGTAGCCTACTGATGATTGCTTGTCGAGAAACACTAGTAGGCCTAAACCTGAACGAAGTCTGGTCGCTTTCTAAAGATTCAGAAAGACCATTAGCGAGGCGCCTAATGAGTCCCATCTTTATTCTCGAATGACTTGAATTGCAATTAGTAAGTTCTATCATACTGATATCTAGTGAATATTTCCAATTTGCGGTCACATTTTTTAATAATTTGTAACCAGATCAATATGTAGAGGGACAGCCGGCCAAAAAGGTGGGCAACTGGGCATCCTATGGTTGATAACTGAGGGAACATGCAATTCTTAGAACCTACTTGAGAACTACACAGTACACACATAATTACAGTATGTGTGAATAAGCATTAAACACAGACTATGAGTTCTAAAGTCAGAGGGTTGCAACCTAAAAATATTGTTCACCAAGAACAATTCTTGCTTCTTATATAACCAGAGAAAGCTACTAACCAGCTGATAATAAAAAAAATTAGCTGACATGCTAAATAAGTTAGCGTATATACCAATAATCGTACAAATACACCAATGCTTCTTCAATTATAATTGAAGAAACATTGGTGTATTTGTACGAATTGGTATAATTATGATTATCATCATCCAACGTGCACCTTTAATGACACCGCCATGTGATCACAAACCGTACAGATTGCATTATCACTGTGATTGTTGTGGCTATTCATACGGTACACTTACCAGATATTCTTCCGACAATGTAGATGAAACCTTCCGCGTCCTTGCGAGCCAAGTCTCCAGTTCGAAATGACCCATCCTCAGCGAAGAATTTTTTTGTAAGTTCCTCAGAGTCGAGGTAACCCATTGCCACATTTCTGCCCCCGACGCACAACTGTACAACATCAAACGGTCCACAAGAGTTCCGGCGAAAATAATTCTCATCTGAGTCATATAATTTATGACAGCAGGACTAGTGAGTAACAGACTACGTTGAATCATTTATAAATAGGCCTATGTTCAGTCATTCATAGAATTTATATAGCGCCTCTTCAAAAAAGAACACTCAGAGCGCTCTCTGCTGTAAAGTGTCGAGCTCACGAGCAAAAGATCTACGATTAATAATCATCTTGTGTGCCAAGTATTTCTGTTTCACAAACAGGTTTATACAATACCCTACATATTCATTATAGGGAAATTTCCAATATTTCGCGTACATGTTTTCAACTTTCTCCACGATTAAAATGTTCAAATGAGTAGCCTACTTTACGATTTTAATAGTGCTTTATACGAAAGCATATTTTGACTTGTGAGTAGTTTATGTGGTAGACAAGAAGAATAATCCATTAAAAAATTGTTCATTGAAAATTGTAATTAAATTAAAATTATATTAAAATTAAAATTATTCATGCGAGCATACTGATCTAAAGTGTCAAAATGAGATTATAATATAATCCCATTTTGACACTTTGGATCAGTATGCTCGCATGAATAATTTTAATTTTAATTTTAATATACAATAATTATATTATTAACAATTATATTGTTATTATAAGCTTATATTATAAGCCTATTATAACAATATAATTGTTAATAATATAAATATAATTATATTGTATAATATATAATTAGCAATAGTTAATTAGCTAATTATTAGTAATTAATTAGCACCAATCATTTAATTTGTGAAGATTACGGGATCAAAATGTAAAAAGAAATACAGGCACAAAAGATAGCCTACAACCCAAGATATAGGCCCAATTATGTAAAATACCCGGGAGTAATGGCAGGAGTAATATCTTACGGGGCAAATACAGAAGGAGATCATTTATTAAGATTTATGGAGATCATTTTTTTTAGCGGAGAAACATAATGTATAATAATCAAGGTGTCCTACATGTACTGTCCTATGTAGGCTACATTAATTTTTTCATGTGCACCATTTTTCCTTTGTTGTCTGCCTTGGTTCTGTGTTTGTTTGTTGCTTTTCTTTTCTCAGAAAAAAAACTGATTTTGATTTTGATTTTTCGATTTTAGATGTCTTCCGATTAATATTGTAGCCATCATTAGATTAATCGAAAAAATAGAAAGTAATTGGCTGAGCCATCCTGCTAGCATCGATGACTAGAAAGTGTTCGCAACGTTACTTCCAATACAGTCGGCATATAAGTCATCTTCCTGGTTCTCTGATCGTAAAACCGACAGTGTTTTGATAATCATAGATCAGTTGATCAGCGGGCTTATGTGGAACAATCTGGACGAAAGTTCAGCCCTGACAACGATTTTTACCTGCTTCCCGAACTTAACGGTAAGTAGGCCTATAGAAATGAAATAGGGCCTACATAATGAAATTCCTAGCAACGGCTAACCTCTCCTACTCCATTGCCGTCCGGATTTACAATTTTCGCATCGCACCCGTCCATTCCAACCCCAACGGATTCAATACGGAATCTCTCTGCGCTGCAGAGCGCGTGCGATCCTAAAAGCAACAATGCAGGACCGGCTTTCAGACGTCGAATAACGTGAATAGATGGAGATCTCATGGTCAACAAATTGACAAAGAAACACACAGATTAAGGAGAAAACAAAGTCCAATTTAAGGATCAATCCAACTTGCAAACCTTTGTCCAACCTACTCCTTGTGGGGCGCAGTTGTGTAGTGGTGGCATGGGCGGAGACTTTGTGTAGAAGTTGGGAGGGAGAAAGGAGTTACTGCAGCCGAAGGACGATAACCGCGACGCGACGCGAGATTTTGCGCGGACGGTTGAGTCGCCGACAAAATTTTCCATTTTCGCCGACAAAATTTTCCATTTTCGCCGACCAAAATTTCTGACGACTTTTTTTTAGTCATTTGGCCGAAATATCCTATGAAAACATGCCATTTTCCCTCTTAAAAACATGATGACCTTTTTTAGTGATAACATTTTTTCTGTCAAAAATAGTTGATAGGCTACAGTACTCTAGTCTTTGCAGTGTAGTTTGTTAGTCTTTACTTCTTGTAATAATATTACATTGGCGAATTCTGGTAGGCCTAATATTATTACCAGAATTCACCTATTTCACCATATACCATTGTAAAATTTTTATAGTGGTGACTAGGTGAATTCTGGTAATATTATTACCAGAATTCACCAAGTCACCGCTATAAAATTTTACAATACTATTTTATGAATATTTCTTTTCTTAGATATTGGCGACATGACCATGGATGGTTCCCCATCACAAAATTCGGGGGACCGTCCTCTGTCACCATTAAGTCTCCGCCCATGAGTCTGTTCCAGATTCGAATCCACCTCAAGCCACCGCGTAGGGACCTTGAGTAGGCCTAAGTCTTTCACTCGCGATTGCTCGGGCGCCTCAGCGTGAAACTCCGATTCAGTATCCGCGTTGTAATCGGGAGCGCCCGTAAGTAGAGCTTGAAGGGGCGCTATTATAGGATTGAAGAAATCAAACACAATCCTTCGTCCTAATGAACTGATCTTTTGGGTATTATCATAATAAGTTATAACCTGGATTCGGAGCGCCAAGTAACTGTTGACACACAGTTCAAGGAAACCCAGTGCGACGGTAAAGGTGTCAACTACAATGATTCACACATTCATTTCAAAATTTGTGTAGCGCTCCATCCAGAAAACTAATCAGAGGCGCTCCCATCCCAACCGTTGCAGCAGGGATTTTTTAACGTGCAGTTGTACACAAAATGTGCAGTTCTAAATGGATTTGCGCAGCAGTAGAAGCAATTCTGTCACAAGTTCTATGCAGTTAAATCTAGCAAAAGAGGTCATTGTCCTCCGATTGGAGGAAAATGACCATGGAGAACGGGAAGGGAAAGAAGGGATTATGCAGTTCTAAAAATTCCTTTAAAACAGCCCAGCATTGCAGTAGCTTGTAGATCTCTTGCCCATTATTTCTATGGAGTAGGCGCATCGCCAACGGTAAGTTCATTCCAAGTGGATGGGCCTACAACTTTATGGTGAAATCCATTCGCTAACGTCTATTGCACATAGATATAAATTATGACTTTATGCTTTGTATCCATGCTTCTAGGGCATAAGAATCTTACCGCCTCCTTCAGTCAATCCGTAGGCTAGAAGGAGCGGCATGTTGATGCTGAGGAAGAAATCGAGATCCGATCTGAGCATAAATCCGCCGGCTGAGACAGTCTCATTGCAGGCATCGAGACCCATCTTCGATCGCACCTTCCGAAAGAGAACCCGATTCGCCATCATCCAAAAGCCAGGAGGATTTGTCCTGCACATACACACATCGAGGATGAAGTCTTTCAGCATACAAATTCAGGATATTCTCTTGAAGTATAAGAGTTCAATATAACATGGTATTGAGGCATAAGAGTCGGTTAAGGATATGGTCTTGAAGCATAAGAATTCAAGACATTGTCTATCAGCATGAGATTTTCTTAAACTTGTCTATCAGATATCAGAATAAACGTTGTCTGTAGTTTGTCAGCACTAGAGTCAGAAACACCTATCTATATCCATAACTGTTTGTGTGTTTCAAATGCCTCGGTATCTGTTTGAGCTCAAATCACCGATGCTGTGATTTAATTTTAAGTGTTTGGGATTCAAGCCCAATTACGTTTTAAATCACCTTGGGGTTAAGGAGAAGCACAGCAGCTTCATGCAGTTGGACGTGAATTCGAACCTGGAACCCTCCAGCTCCAAGGCACCGAAACCAACTGTACTACACCATCGCGCCCCGCTTTAGGTAGCGCTATACGTGTATAGGAAATAGGGAAAGCACAATCGCGATGATGTCTTGCCTGTGTGAAATGCCGTAGATAATATCATCGTGGTGGAGAAGCAGAGCATACTCACAGTCGCGTATGGTCGTCGAAGCCGCTTCGCCCGACCTTCATCGCCCACCTGATGAGGATCCGCTTAAAGATGGATTTGCGTCTGAATTGCGACTCGAGTTCTTGACGCAAGGCCTCGTAGAATATGGAAGGAGCGATGAATATCGTAGGACGAATCTCTTTGAGGATACGTACGACGAGAGCCTACACCGATCGGAATTCATCATTATCATCATAAAATTTTGTAGATGGTTACCGAAACATGGTTAACTAACTTAATGGCTGTCTCAATATTCATACCTGGATACAACTTCGTATATATGCATAGCGAGGAGGGAAAGGGAGGAGGGGTTGGATTTTTTATTCGACAAAACATCTATTACAGTGAGATACACATCTCCACACCAACGACCTCGTTCGAAAACCTCTTCATTAACATTAAAGTTGTTAAGTCTGTCGACATTCTACTTCTTGAATAATTTGTACCTATGATCCCGAGTTGCTTTGTTTGGTGCTAATTCAAAGAATTTCTCCCAACCTAGTGCTTCCTTTCCAGTAATGATCTTGTATGCTTCAATCAGATCTCCCCTGCGCCTCCGTCTCTCCAGTGTTGTTAGCCCACACCTTTCCATACATGTAGGCCTCCCAGTCTCAATATGGATGAATTTGAGTCTCTTTGATTCTGTGATTTTGAAAGACTATCTCTTAAACTATGAGATGCTGGAAAACTATATCTAAGACTCTGTGATGATGAAAGACCATATCTAAGACTCTGTGATGATGAAAGACTATCTGTTAGACTTTGATACTGTTAGACTCTACGTTAGACTCTGTGCTGGAAACTATTAGACTCTAACTCTGTAATGCTGAAACTCTCATCTTTTGATTCTGGAATGCTGAAAGACCATCTCTTAGACATGTTAAGAGATGTCGTTTAAATGAAGTGTCGCCTCGAATGAAAACCAAACCCGAGTAGTCAATACCTTGTTTCTGGTCGACGGTATCAAGTAGACGGATGATCCAAAGCGGACGGCTATATTGATGCTGGCAGTAAGACCGAGGATCGTACTGAGTGGAGTGAAGCTGACAACAACACTCTTGCCATCGCTCAACGACATATATCGGCCACTTGTATTCGCTCCCCAGTTCAGCTGAACACATAAAACAACGCCTGGTTTTTAATCATCATGCTTCGTATATAATTAGGAATACATCATGATTTTATTACTCAGAGGCGCTCCTAACTACAGTTGGGATACTGAATCGGAGTTTCGCGACGAAGCACATGAGCAAATGCGAGTGAAAGACTTCTCAGGGTCCCTACGCGGCGGTTTTAGGTGAAATCGAACGTGAAACCCTGTGCCAACAAGGCACCGAACATGCCCCCTACACTACTCCCTCCAACTTGCGCAATTGGCAGTAACAATGGTATCGACTATGAAATTCTGTCAAGTATACAATTCGACAGCGCCTCACGCCAATCTACAAACTCATCATTCAAAATTATTGTGTCTTCAATTTTTCATTACTAACTTACCATATTTTTGACTCAGTAATGCTGAGAAACTATCACGTTAACGATGTATGGTGAAAGACTATCTCTTGAATTCTTTAATGCTGAAACGTTATCTCTTATATGATGTAATGGTGTAAGACGATCTCCCAGACCCTGTAATGCTAATAGACTGTCGCTAGAACTATGTGATGCTGAACAACTTTTCTCTTAGACTCTGTGATGCACAAGGACCATGAATGGACATTATATTCCTATTCTCATATTCTGCTATGTGAAAAGACTATGTCTTTGGTCAATCATTTTCAACATAGCAACATCTTGGTCACCATCATCATCATTGCAATCATCATCATCATCATCATCATCATCATCATCATCATCATCATCATCGTCATCGTCATCGTCATCGTCATCGTCATCGTCATCATCATCATCATGATCATCATCATCATCGTCGTCGTCGTCGTCATCATCATCATCAGCAGCAACATCAGCAGCAGCAGCAGCAGCAGCATCACCATCACCATCATAATCATCATCATCATCATCATTATGATCATCATCGTCATTGTCGCCATTGCCTTCGCTTCCGTTATCATTATCACGCTCATTGCAGTCGTCATAGTAACTGTTGTTATCGTCAATTCGTCATCATAACAGACATCGTAATTGTCTCTCACATTGTCGTGAGACAGCATGACGTTCTTTGGATATCCACTGCATCCTGCCTGGTAAAATTAAACAGCCAGTTATACATGGGCGGATGACAAGAGAAGCATAACCATCGATAGGTTGATGGGTAGATGGATGGTGCGTGTGTGGATGGATGTATGTGTGGATGGATGAACAGTCAGACAGCAAGAATGATAGACATGCATTATAAGAATAAAGACAGAAATGCAGGTAGCTCGAGTGCTAAATATGTATATACACACATATAATTATAAGTACACAGTTGTTCAATAAAAATTAAGCCAAACTCTTTTTCTTATATCTCTAATGCCCGATGATTAATCATTCAAAAAATTTCCCAATATATAGAGAATTGAACCAAGAATAGGATTCTAGAATATCATGTCATAAATTTTAAGGAATAGAAAGATTGAACGGATGGAAAGATTTGAATATTTCAACTTCATCCCCAGAAATTTCAGTTTTCAGCAAGTCTGTTGTAGTGCTCGTTGCGTTTTCGATGATTGATAGTTAGCAATTTTGGTCCTCCGTGATCCTGGAGTAAAAATTAACGGAGTATATTATCGCAACGTTCTGCTGTCACAACATCTTCTACCTGCTATCAAAAATCTATAGCCGGAGAAGGCTGTTTTCTTTTACAATAGAACAGTGCCAGCCCACAGAGCCAGATAAAACATCGAAATGC
The DNA here is from genome assembly GCA_949752735.1 of Lumbricus terrestris. Taxonomy (NCBI): domain Eukaryota; kingdom Metazoa; phylum Annelida; class Clitellata; order Crassiclitellata; family Lumbricidae; genus Lumbricus; species Lumbricus terrestris. The sequence continues at coordinate 74,039,304 of OX457037.1, forward strand.
TAGCAAGAGAGACTCCATACTTCATTTCTCCCACATAATGACCTCCGAACAGTCCAGATTTAAATTCTGTCGTCTAGGTTTACAACATCTTCTTTATGAAAATAACCAATCAATAACTACTTAAAGTTTCTTCACAAAAATATTAAAGACTTTTTCATGTTTGAAGTAGCCTACTTTGTTACTAAATCCAAAACAAAATTGCTGGTAGGCTAAACTGAAATTTCGGCAGCTAGAGTTGAAAGATTCATATCTTTCTATCCGCTCAAATTTATGAAATGATATTTTGGAATCATATTCACGGTTCAATTCTCTAAATATTGGGATAAATTTAGAATGATTAATAATTAATCGGACGTTGGAGATATATGAAAACAATTTGGTCCACTCTTTTTTAACCACGGTGAATATAGACAGGCAGACAGATACACAGATAGACAGATGGGATGAATGGATGGAGCGTTGGAAGTAGGATGGATAGATAGTTTGATAGATGTGATGAACGTGCTTTGTATGCTGCTGTATTGCAGACTAGCCAATCTGTTCTGTTAGTAGTTAAGAAGTTTACAAAGATAACTGTAAAACTTGTACATTCACAGCGCTGTGCGTTTGCCGGTGTTTCGTTAAAGAAAAAATTACTATTAGACATGCAGACAGACAGACTAGCACATGAGGTAAAAACCATGAAATAAAACCATGAAAACACCCCCGAAATGAAAATTGTAAATAAATTATATAATACATTCGCTAGCACATAATGTTCAGACAGACATTGAGATTGGCAGCAGGACAGCAGCTGCTACATAAGGACACCTACATAAAGGTAGATAGCTTGACAGATACCTACCGTCTGTAAAATACAGCAACAGAGATTCGGTGCCTGTTGCAAGGTTCGAGTCATTAAGATATCTGGTGCTACGTCATTACCCATCTTCATGAACTCCAGCCACTATCATCAGCAAAATTAACACCAACAAAATTAACACCATCGAAATTAACACCAGCACAATAAATTTAATCAATGCTTCATTGTTCCCTATTAGGCCTACAGTTCAAGCGTACTAGAAAAAAGTATATCACACATAGTTGCTGTCATTATTAGTGCAATTATAATTATTTTATTATTATTTCATTACCATTATTGTCATTCCTATTTAATTATTATTGTGTTTGTTTTATTTTAATTAGTATTTTATTGCCATTATCGTTCTCGCCCTTGACATAATCCTGCAGGATCCTTGAAACCATTTTAAACAGTCAGGTGTGGGTTAGCGGTCGTCTTCCCCAGTGAGTTGTGCGACCAGCCACTAAAGTCTGTGTTTCTGTGACTTTCTGGAGGCACATGCATAACCACTGAGACAGATGAAATGTCTACAGAGTGTCGCCAGAGAGCAATAATATTTGTTTCTTATTCTATTAATAATAATAACCGGTTTCTTGTTTCACTGCCTGTCAGCTATAATTCAGCGATTCAATGCTGTCGCTTTCCAGAGCACTTTTGCTCTTCCAAATCTTGGCTTGGACGGCTTCTCCAAAGTCAAAATTGCTCAATGATATCTCAAACCTGAGAGATTATAGAAACTTGAGAGATTATAGAAACCTAGGGCCTAAAATTAAAAAACCTAAATTAATAAATAATAATAATAATAATAAACAATAATAAAAAAAAGGAAAAAGCAAATAATAATAATATTAACAGTTATACATGTAATAATACCTAAAAGTCTCCGGACTATGTTTGCCTTCTAATGGATTAGACTAGAGATACCTCGGGTAACAATAAATATTAATAATAGTAGGCTAATAATAGTAATACGATCAAAATGATTTTTTTTATGACAGCAATAGAAGCAATATTAATAGAATAATTATTGTAGCATTAATATGGGAACTTTCGAGCAGCAAGCTGCAGACGAGAACCTCAGCTCAGTTTTAATCTCTTGGAGCCTGAGGATCTTTTCTGCAGCGAGGGTCAAAAGAATTCTTTTATTATTAACACATTTATAATTTTATCATCAAAAAACTGACAGACTCGCTTGCAAACTAATAAAAAATAATCGTTTCCACCATTAGAATTTTGTAATTATTACAGTTGTTATTATTCGTATTAGCATCATTATTATTTAAAAAATTATTATTATAAATTATTACTAATGTTATTATTATTATTGCTATTATTATTATTATTATTATTATTATTATTATTATTATCATTTATTAAACGAAACAAGTTTTACAAGAAAAAGCACAAAACGTTCTTTGTTCATGAGTTAACGGCCCTCCTCACAGAACAGCTGCGTGAAAGTGCCTCGAAATGCCACTGCATTAAATCTTTGCGTACAAATTGAGAGGCGTTGGAAAAGGTACGTGGTTTCGAGAGGGTTTCCTGTTACCACTGACAAACGCCGGCCAAGTTCAGTTAAAAATTAAATGCCTGATCTGTTTATGGGGCCAAGAGTTTCAAAAGCAATAGGGACGAAGTCATGTGTTGCGGGGAGGTTAGCATACTTTACATTTGTTCGTGTTGCAGCAACTTCGGCCGCACCCCCGGTGTAGTCGATGTTTATTATTATTATTATTATTATTATTATTTTTATTATTATTATTATTATTATTATTATTATTGTTATTATTATTTTTATATGTAATATATATATTATTAATATTGCTATTATTATTATTATTATTAATTATTATTATTATTATTATTATTATTGTTATTATTATCGTCATCATTTTTATTATAATTTTCCAAAGAAGTTGTTGTTGATAAAATAACTCAACAGATAAATGTGTTACTCAGAAATTTACATTATAAAAGAATGTAAATTTCTGAGTAGGCTACCGCATTCATCTATTTGATTCTGTTGTTATTTGTTGAGTTATTCACGCTATAATCGTGGTTGGTCCATTGCTGTTGCAACTCCTTTGTATGCTAGTTCGCAATTCAGGCAGAAACACATTATAAAATTCAGATGCATCATCTACTGTAACACTGTGTTGTGACTTATAAATAAAAGCGGAATCTTACTTTGTATACTCGTCGTTCGTCAGCATGTTCGGTCTTGACTTTGCCAATTTCAATGTCGGTCTTTAGTTGCGACATAAAAATAAGATAGAAGAAATTTTACTGTATGTAGATCCAGTGTCGTATTTAGGGGTGTATTTTGGGTGTTTAAACGTCTGCCCCCAGAAGAAATAATGTACAAATGAAATAATGCATTTACTAACACACGATGTAAAAACTAAGGAGGGAAGAAATTTAACTTTGAAGCTCTAATTTCTATGTGAAATTTGCAATGGTCTAATCGTGATGATGATGCTGATGATGACGATGATGATGATGGTGATGATGATTTGGAAGCTGCTGAAGTGTATGGCAATTATTTCAGCTGAGTAAGCCTAAACACTCCGAAAGAAAATTCTGGCTACAGCCTTGTATAGACCGCCAGACTAGTTGAACTTAAGAATTTATAATAAGCCTTCTGTCAGTCTTGTCGAACTTGTCCTGGCCATGCCACGGTTACAACATAAAAGAGAAATCTTCTGTGTAGGCAATGGATCGGCACCATGTCAAAGGGCGCCCGATATAAGAGCGTAAAAAAAGATAAAGCGAGATGAAAAATGGAAAACGAAAATACGGGATCTTCTGAGAAGAAAAAAATTGAAAAACTTTTTAACAACTGTGGTAAGCTTATAGTTAAGTTTATGGCATAACTAAAGCACGGCCAGAAAAAAACTCCAGAAGGGTGACGATCTAAGCTTATACGTTGACTCGTCAAAAATTAGTAGCCTACCTCTGTCGGTCGCTCCCATGATTGTGGCGGCGCTCTATAATTGTCGGACGATCTTTTTCGGGCGATCTTTTTTTCGGGCCATGACCGGATTAACAAATGTGGGGGACCTGTTCGGGGAATTTTTTGCGGATCTAAGAAAATTCTGACGACCTTTTTATAGTCGTTTGTTCGAAATTTTCCTGTAGAATACACCGATTTTCCCTCCTGAAAAGTTGATGACCTTTTTTAAGTCGTTTAATTGGGGTCGAAATTTAAAAAATGGTCGTGAAATTTTTGTGTTTTGGGGCCCCTGTTCGGTCGAACATGTTGAACATGCCTTAATCCGACCCTGCTTCGGTCGCTCTTTTGTTGGGCGCTTTTTTGTCGGTTGCGCTTTAACCGGGCGCTCTTTTGTCGACGCTCTTTCACTGGGCGCTCTTTTGTCGACGCTCTTTCATCGGGCGCTCTTTTCACGGGTAATCGTACCTATCGTTGGCCTTCTAGAATTTACTCTGGCCATGTTTAAGTTATAAAAAAGAGAAGAAATCTTACTGCGAAAGGATCGCCGTGGGTCTTTTCGTGGCCAAATTGAACGATGATCTTGAGATTTGGCAATGTCTTTTGCCATTCAAGAACCTGTGGTCTGAGTTTGACTGAATCGACCACCAGTATTCGACATCGAGCCGCTTTGACCAAATTAAGCGAAAACTCTTCAGAAGTGGTGATGTGCAAAGGAATTGAAACGCCTCTAGAAACAGCAGGAAAACACCAGGTCTCCTCGAAACAATAATTAATAAAATGCTAATTCATCTAGAAAATCGTTAAAAAATACCTTTCACTCGAAAACAATTTAGGAAAGAGCTTTCAACTAGGGTCTATGATAAGTCAAAACTGTTCTGTGCATTCACTTCAACACTGATAAGTACATATTTGACTTAGACAATAACAGACAAAACTTCAATCGGAACATTAAGTTACCATCATATTGTGGGGGGACATAAAAAGCGTAATAATTTTATCACGGAACTTTAATATGCAATAGGGCCTACGTTTAACGCAATAAAAGAGATTTAAAAATATTTGCCAAGGAATAATTATGAAGAGATGGGGCGGAGGATCTGCTGGGACAAGTCTGGTTGCGTTCGAAAAGAATTGGAGGGCGTAGAAACAGATTGGTCAGGGTAAGAATATTATTATTAAAGAGCTTTTGGAGATGCTAAAGTCTTACCTGATGTACTTGCAGATATGTGCCTGTAGTATTGTTGGCGCCGCTGTGTGATATTATGGCATGGAGAAAATACATAGAAACAATAAGGGCGAGATAGACAGACGGAGGGGAGAATAAAACAGAGGAGAACAAGATGAGATAATAGAAGAGAGGAAAAGGGAGAAGAAGGCACGGTAGACGGGTAGGGTGTGTGGGGAGAGAGAGGAGAGCGAGAAAAAGGCACAGAACATGAAAGGTACAGAAAGATAGGGGGTAGGCTTGAACGGAATAAACGGTAGTTGGTGGAATGTTTCCCGAGAAGTTGAGATTTCCCTTCCAGCCTCAAATTGTCAGAGGGAGTAAGAGAAAACGAAGGAGAAAACTGATCACCCGTCTTCATACGCCGAGGCAAAGAAATCTATGTCGCAAACAATCACATCGTGGGGCGCGGTGGTGTTGTGGTTCTGTTCGTTGCCTTGGAGCGTGAGGGTTGCAGTTTCCACTTCAAGCCGTCGTGTAAGGAACTGGAGCAAGTCCTTCACTCGCAATTTCGCGGGCGCTTCGGGGTGAAACTTCGATGCAGTGTCTGCGCTGTAGTCGGGAGCGCCTCTGAGTATTGACCTTGATGGGGCGCTATGGAAATGGAGAAATAAATAAATAGCGGAAGTGCTTCTCATTTTCGTCTTCATATAGTCACATGCATATAATTTGCGCCTCTGAATGACTTACAGTGGTCTCTTACTAGTTCATACCCGCAAGAAGCATTTTGCAAATTTTAAAATTCGGGATACAATCATTGAGTTAAAGTGTCATATTATTTTTAATTGTATCAATTTAAAAGCAATAAGTGGAGCTTACCCTGCAAATATGATGCCGAAATGGGCGACGACATATTCGGTGGCATTGTGTCCTAAGATTCCAACTCCGTTGAATCTCTGCAGACCAAGCTGCAACAGTAAAGAACATCGAATGTATTGGCAGTACAACACCGTTCCTCTTCCTATTCTTCGGGTCGTAAGACAGGACATGAGTAAAATAGGCAGCAAATGACCAGCTGCAACCTTTGGTGGCGACGGGACTGGGCTTTCTAGTCGATTTTAGAAGGGAAAAACAATAGCCAGGAGATGCAGAAATAGATCACGTGCATAATGATGCTAATCTGAAATTTCGAGACTGATAAGGTTATTTTGAGTTAGGCTACATTATTGTTATCTCAAGAAAGAATTCGGCTAACACCTGACAAGACTATGAACTTTGTTGATCACTGAGTTGCATTCTCATCTCCGTTACTCACCTTAATAAACGATTGAGCTGCGTGAATAACCTGCTCCAGCAGATTCTGGTACGTCACTTTAACCCATTTTCCATCAACCATCGAAGCTAAAACATCGTTCATGAAAAATCTTTACACATTGCTGATATTTCACAAAATCCAGAGCTTACGAACTGGTAATGTAAGCTTAACGTTATGTAAAGCGCCTAATAGGCTTACAGAGAAATTCAAGCCCTGATTTGAGTTGGAAGAGCCCTATGGGACCACAAATGGGCGTATCCCGTGTAGCTGCTTTGTAATTAATAATTAATAATCCAAGAATTGGTTACTCTAATTTCACTTTCAATCATAGATTTCGCGCCGCTTAAAGTTCCGTTTCTCATAATAAAGTAGATTATTTTGAATTTCCAATGCAGGTTTGTACTTTGCAAACATAATTATTTTATCAATCTGCTACCATGAAATGTAATTAGGCCTAATTCAACGGGTTTCTTACACAAACAACAAAATATGGACATTTCCGAAGCCCCAAGAAACGTCCAGAAACTGGGAACACAATTTTAAATACCAAACTTCCAGTCAGGTGCAAAAGAAATGATCTCCAGTCTACTATTTCTCTTCACGTGATACCTAGGGCCTAAGCATTAACTTCGCTACAGGCCACCACTACGGGTAGTCAGTGCTTGTCCCAATCCAGGATAAAGGAGGAGGGTCATGCGTTGGGCCTGCATCCAACCCAGGTAAATACACCTTTAGCAACGGAAGCAACGCAGACATCATTAGGCTACTCATTCGAATAGATCCGGGTAACCAAGCAAGCAGTGAAATGGAGATGTGGTAGTGGATGACAAAGAAAGAATTGGACGCCTTTGAACGGAGACCGCAAGAGAGGATCTACAGACTGTTCTGACATGACATGGGAAGACGCTGCAGAGTTGGCGATGTACAGAAGAGAATGGGGAACTGCGTTGTCCGATGTGCAGTCCTGCATGGAAAGGACTAAGGTCCAAGTTAAGGATATTATATCTATGCTTGATTTGTTACTGGTCGATTGGCTGTGATACTAACCGTAAGCCAGCCTGCTGGGGTGTTTGTTTGCAGCATCTTTTAGTACGCTCATCACAGTCGTTGGCTTCTGTGCCATAGGTCCCGTCTTTGCTGAGCGTAGAACCACCGGACGCTCTAAGAGCCAGGACACGTGCTGCGTGGCAGGCAACGGTTCATCAGGATCTTAGAATAAACATAAAAGACAGTCGTCGAAAGAATTAACCCATTTACCGCCAACGTTGCGAAAACGCAACATACTACTTAAAAGTTGTGAAAAAATTAACAACGTGAGAAAACTGCGCAAATCTATTTTTTATTACTTAATGGGTGTTTACTAAGTATGATGTTCCTAAATATAATATTATTTATTGCCATCTTATATTTTTTGGAATTTCTCAAAATTTGGTCTTTTCGACGTCTGCTTAGGGGTTTTCTTCAATAATTTTTTTTCTCTCATTACACGTTAATATTTTCGAGAAGCGAAGCTGTTCTATTGGAATACTAATGTGAATAATTAACGTCATTTGTTTATTAAATGTTTATCTCAATGTATGCTGAAACCGTAATCTGCGAAATTTTAATGTTGCGTTTTCGCAACATCGGCGGAATGCGCTATGAGAATTATGTTGCGTTTTCGCAACTTCGGCGGAATACACTATACGCCCTGTGGCACGTACAATAGGCCTACATGTAGTAACTCATATAAACTTATTATGAACTTTCGATTGCTATTCAAAAAACTACCTGGGGTACCCGGCGTTGCCCAGGAAATTTCGGGTTTCCCTCCAGTCCTCCACCAGAACCAACTACGTGACGGAGTGTCACACCCAGCCTCCACACAGCCCCAACCTCTCTGGAGTATCAGGCGTTGACGCAGCTCGGAAAGCTTCGACTTTCCCGTCCTCGCCACTACCCTCTACTCACTACCCCGCCCTCTCAACCCCATCCAGTTCCAGGCTCTCCCACCCCCACTCCACCCCATTTCGTACCCATACAGCCCCATCCCTACCATCAGCGCCTGCCCCAGTCCTAACATGTTTCCACCGCTCTGGTGTCTATAGTGTTATTCAGTACATTTAGGTTTGCGACTACTAACAACAACCGCCATCCCCACCACCCCATCCCACCACACCACCACCCCACCACACCTCACCTCACCAGTCACCACCTACCTTCTTCGTTCCCATCCACGCAGTCCCCATCCTCTCCTCTGAAGTAACCGGCGCTACCCATGAAATTTCGAGTTAGAAGTTTTGGTTCACCCAGAAACCCAGCGCCCACCCCAACCCTTGGTGGGCGGGGGTGTGTTCTAATGGGCGCGAGGTAACCGTTATGGGGTACTCGGCCTAGCTGTCAGGTCAGATTATAATTATGGGTGACTATGGCGAAGATGTGGAAGCACACCCCACCCTCCCGTACAGTGAGGGAGTAAAACCAGCCTCTCCACTTGATAGCCCTGGCGGCCCTCTGTTCAGGTGCAAGGTTTCGGGTCAATAGCTGCGAAACTGTGGGCGTACAATCTGGAAAACGCATATGCACACATAGTCACTTTCACCTTTATAGGCATAGATAAAGTTCACCTTTCCTGCCGTTGTTGCGAAAACGCAACGTCCTGAAACTAGGTCACTACAAATAATTTAAATAAAATTGCACCCTCAGAAGTCTATTGGCATCATATTGATGATATACTATCAGCTGCAGCTTGATACGGTGGCTATTTCTCATAGCGGCGGTAAATGGGTTAACAACTACTTATATCTAGCTGTATAGAAAAAGATCTGATACAGGGCATGGTACCGGGTGGGCGAGGAAGAGGTAGAAGTAATGTGACATGGATGGATAACATTCGAGTCTGGACTGGAATGACGATGGGGCAGATCACGAGGAGCACGGAAGGTCGACAATAATGGAAAAGGATAATTCAAGATGCGGCCAACCCTCGCGGCGAGGACGCCGGAAGTTAAGTTCAGTTCAGTATAACAGGCTTGGTCCTAAGTTTTTGTAATGACTACGAGGCCGTAGTACTCTGTTTTTAGAGGAATATAACAATAACAATAATAATAATAATAATAATAATAATAATAATAATAATAATAATAATAATAATAATAATAATAATAATATGAAGAAATAATAATATTATTATTATTACTAATTGCGACAACAGCATTAGCACCAGCAATAACAATAACAACAATAGCATTCATAAGTTTATCGTAATAATAACAATAATAATACTATTTTTTATAACAACGATAATGGTAATAGGCTAATAACAGTGATAGTAGCAATAATAATAAAAATAATAATAATTATTAATTTTTTAAATTATTGTCATTATTATTATTATTATTATTATTATTATTTCTGTTATTGCAGCAATGATAATAATGATAATAATATTGTCCAGCACTTCAAACGCTGTCACTTTTCTTGGCAACTTCGTTATGCCTGAATTGATGGAGACGTGATCGTTCTAGATGCCATTTTTATTTCTCCAGAAATTCTTTTTATGACCTAGCATGGGTAAAATTGATAATGATAGTTAAATGCCCGTAAATTGGCAATTAGCTATTAACAAAATTCACTTGAAATTACCAACCGAATTTGAACCTAGTAGTGTGACCAGTTTCCCTGAAACATTTGCAGCTAGTGCTCCTTGAGGTGTGTTAAATTTAAGAATATAAAAAATATTATTTGTAGGTAGCATGGTTATCTGTTATTTTAAAGGTCACAATTTTGGTAAGAACATCTGAGAGTCCTGCGTAATGACTAAGCACGCCCATCTAATTCTAAACAAATGACGAGAATATTTCTTGAAACAATTAGCCTATGGCGAATTTTTAGGGGAGGATTTTTTAGAGGAGGGGATTGGGTTCTTCAAGGTAGGCGCGATGTTCTCGTGCCGTTGAAAGGAGGCGGGTGAAGATCATTTGAACCAAACGATTGACGACTTTGCACCAATCGACACTCTTCTGGCAAACCTTGGGAATGTTCCACATGGGTCTCTCCATCCAGTTCATCAACCACGATTCTATTTACGTCCACATTTCGACAACCTTTCAATTCTACGCCCGACCTCCTCACAAGAGAAGCAGAATGCTCTAGACTAATTTACATAATTAGGCTATGCTTTCACTTCACTATTCATTAATATTTCACCTGCTGCACTTTATTGGTACTAAGTGTTATTTTACAGTATATTTCGATGTCGCTAATTAATTGATTGCATGTTCTTGTACAGGACTTGTAGGCTCTGACTTAATGAGCGCGACGAGGGACAGAAGACTCTGGCCATTAAAGGTCCATTCATGTAGCCAACCGTCGCGAAACGACGTGACATGTTCGTGATCAGATTGCATTGGACTCACCTATCCTGCCTTCAAAAGACTGTGGCTCTGAGCCACCGTCCGGCAACTGTAACGTCCGAGTTAGCGTTTTTGCCGTCGCTGAGGATTTTCTCCGCGTACGTGACGCCGATTTCTTTTCTTCCTCCTCACCCTTCTTCGGTTCCTTCGACGAGTTTGACTTTTTTTCATCCTCGCCCGGTTTCTTCTGCGCTTTCTTCTTTTCACCCGAAATCGATTTCTTGCGCTCCTTTGGTTTATTCAGTAATTTGTGACTCGACACTGTTACATCTTTCTCTCCCGGTTTGGCGTTTTTGCCTGATTTCGGGTTTAATGAGGTTGACGACGGCATAGTTAAATCCGCCTTTTTCTTAAATTCATGTCTTTAGGTTAACGTCTTCTATGCCACGATAATCCTGCAGTTGTAGCTGCAGTTGTGACGGTAACCATAACGGTAACCATGACGATAATGATTGCCACTACAGAAAGTAGTACCTGGTAATGTAAATGTAATTGAATAATCATACGGCGATGTTAACAGCAAACAAAAATCAAAAGGCGTTATACTTTGGGTCCATTAGGATGCTAGACGTAGCCTAATTACGCACGCGACTATTTACAACAGTTTAAATAGGCCTATAGCCATGACGATAATGATTGCCCTTGTAACTGTGTTACTGCGCCATATAAATTGTCGTTATTATTATTATTATTATTATTATTATTATTATTATTATTATTATTATTATTATTATTATTATTATTATTATATTCGAACAACCCTAATGTCTAGGCTACTTTCGACATATTAATGTGCCACACAGTCTCATCTGCTGCAGGTCGCTTCCATCTGTCGTTCCACGGCTCGTTTTGCCGGATTGTAAATCTTCTCGTGTCGATCGGGGAGCGGTGGCAATGTTCCGGAGAGGCAGATGGCGTTCCCCCGTTGAAGAGCCACCGAAATCCGCTGGAATAAGTAAGCCTAAATACGATTGGAGGTTTGGTTTTACCTGGAAAGATCCTTCAAAAATCTGCACGTACCTTTTTTTGTTTTAACGATTGCTATTATTATTATTATTATTATTATTATTATTATTATTATTATTATTATTATTATTATTATTATTATTATTATTATTATGAAAACCATCATTTATTTCCAATTCAAACTGTGAAACGCCAACTGGCTGTGCCAGTTATTATTATTATTATTATTATTATTATTACTAGCTGTACCCGGCCACGCGTTGCTGTGGCTGAAAAGACTGCCCAAGCCTCCCTTCCTACGTCCCCACCCCTTTCCCCTCCCCTTTCCCCTCCCCTTCCCCATTCCCCGCCCTTTGCCCCTCCCCTCCCCTCCCCTCCCCTCCTGAGGAACATTAAATGTAATATAAAACCATGATCGTTGCCGTTTTGCTTTTATTCGCTGCATTTAACTTTCCACTGTCAGTTGCCTCTCTTTATTCCAGTTAACCGATTTCTGTCCATTCGCCTAAATACGATTGGAGGTTTGGTTTTACCTGGAAAGATCCTTCAAAAATCTGCACGTACCTTTTTTTGTTTTAACGATTGCTAGGCTATCTTCATCTATCTCAAAAATTAACAATCGTTAACTTTTCTTGAAAAATAATTTCAATAGTTTTAAACGATTTCGGAACATGTCATGGGTGTCCTGGAACTCCTCAAATGAATAAGTTTAGAGCGCGATTGTTTTTTTTAATATTTTTTATCTATTTATTTATTTCTCGTAGTTACCATTTGCTAAAGCGCCCCTTCAAGCTCTCTACTCAGAGGCGCTCTCGACTACAGCGCGGACACTGTATTCGAGTTTCACGCCCAAGCACATGAGCAATTGCGAGTAAAGGACTTGCTCAAGGTCCCTACGCGGTGGCTTGAGGTGGATTCGAACCTGAAACCTTCCGGCTCCAAGGCACCGAGCCCACAACTACGCCACCACGCCTCACTAAGGAGCTTAGGCATGAGGTTTAATGGGTAACCGGAGAACTCAAGTTTCTTCCTGTAAAACGGTAAAAGTGAGAAACAGCGAGAGAAACGGAGACACAAAAACGAGAGAGCAGAGCAGAAATGAAGGATGCCGCATTGCCGCTGGTCCGTTTTTCGCCATCCAATTTATTAAGATCAGTCAATCAATCATGTATTGATTCAGAGGCACTGAAATTGACCATGCACACAAAGAAAGTGGAGCAACTCCTTAAGAAACAAAGGTTTACACAATGAAGACAGCAGTCCAGCATGAATGCAAGCATAGGCCTACATGCAATTATAATAGCAGAAACAATTACCTCAAATAACTGGCATTACCCAAAGAATAATAATTCATAAAAATCTCAATTTCTAGAAAGGTTCTTATCGCAATTAGTGTAACATCTGACTTACGATATGAGAAGCTTCTTCAGGCGAACTATTAGAATCCTAATCAGACAGAAAATTAGCGCATTGACGCAGTTTCAGAATTCAAATAGAATATTATCACTTTTGTGTAACCATAACGACGCATAAATTGCATAATCGTTTACGTCACATACGTTTTTACCTCTATGCATTGAACAGTTCAGTATCAATAGTTTTATTAACCATGGGCCTAATAGTAGACTAAGCGTCACATGAAATTGTTTTCACACAAAATTTAATGCGTAGGCTAACAGCTGTTAAAATTCGTCATGGACGTAGCTCGACAGATAGAAATTCTTGAATCGCAATGCGACCAAGATATTACTTTTATGCCCACGAGTTTTGCCAACTCGCAGCTTAATTTCCGTTTTCTATAGTAAAACAGCAACTGGTCAATGAAGACAGACGAAAGGTACTAGAAGAGAAATGCTTCGATTTAAACTAGAATTTCAAACAAAAGTTAGAGGTGTAGGCGGCCTTCCGTTCACTGTAGTAGTATCCTAGGCGGCAAACTATAGTATCGGGGACCGAGTGACGACACTAATCCTAAACCTAACCCTAATCGAGTCTCACGACGCCTAACCTGAGCCCTTACAGACTCTCACTACGACTCACCTCACCCTACCGATACGTCGGTCCCCGATACTATAGTTTTGCCTCCTAGGCTACGTCAGACCAGCTCGTAGTCAATTGGAAGCTCATTCCGCCGAGCGAAACAAATTCCATCATTGACATCAGAAATCTTTATGGCTTAGTCGCGAGATAAGTTTCGGTGCTTGCTACACTGTAGATTAATTATTGTCATCACAAAAGTGTTTAGACTTGAGTAAATGATCCAGTGCATCATAGGTGGCAGATTTGCAAATATTCTATTGAACAGCTGGATGCATGAAAGATAAAAAGATGATGTGTAAAGAAGTTTGCATTGCACCACAAAGATTGTTATGCAGTCGCCAATTCAATTGATAGATTATACCGGTAATGTGTCACATTGATAAATTGAACCAATGCAGGCATAATTATCCGGTTGAATCGAACTTAAATGACGTGGTAGCTGTTAAAAGAGTATGCATGGATTGGCTCTACATTTACATTAAAAATCTCCATGTATGACCCATCGAAAATTCAAGATAATTATTGCTTTATCCTTTGATGTCGGAACTAGCTGCACATTTAGGTCTATGCGTCTCTGTCTGTAAGTGAGTTTCCAACGAGGTCAATCTAAGTTAACTCTCTATAGTCTAATGGCAAGAAAATTTTGCTTAGCTGTATAAAGCTATGTTCTTGTGTTCGTCTGCACCAATGTAAGATCTAGTTTCTATGGCTGACAAATCGAAGACCAATACGGTACCCGACCATCACTTCATGGTTTAATATCACTGATCCATAAGTTGTCGGCCACAATCAGCCGCTTATTTGATTCGTCCAAACATATCCGACTGGGAAATCGCAATTCGTCCCCTTGCGAGAAAAGTGCTCTAATGAATGTCAACTCTGGACTTAACAGCACCACTCTGCTGTTATCCTTGTCAGCTACCAACATACGTCCATCGGAATAAGCAGACATATGAACTGGAACAAACAGCTGATCACAGTGGCGGCGCTACGGCAGGTCGCGGCAGGTCATTTGACCTGCCTATTTTACTCACGACCTGCCTAATGACCTGCCTAAAAAGCTTTGGAATTTTTTAATATCTTTTACATAATTTTTTAAGAGTTTTAAATGAAAACTCAACATTTTTTCTAGCCCAAAAGATCACTGGTGTTGTGGTGCAATTATTAGATCCAACCAACTTTTACGTTTGATCCTATCTAATAGGTAAATATAGAGGTCTAACTATAGGTTTATAGGAAACCTATAATATGAATCAAACAGTAAGGATAAAAACAGGAGGGGAGTGCTCAGAGGAAGGAGTAGGCCTAATTGGTAGGGGGTTGTGGCATGGGTGTCCGCTATCATCACTCCTCTTTAACATAATTATACATAGAAGAACAAATTCAAGAGGCATTGGAACAGACAGGAGAGGGCGTAATAGTGGGTGGAATACTAGTACACTGTTACAGTAAGAGCCCAGCAGCCCTAAGATTTGGCAGCGACCAATGCTGGCGACTACACAGGAGGGGCGGCAGAAATTGATGGATCAACTAAATAGGACCTCAATAAAAAAAACTGAAGATAAATATCTGAAAGACAAAGATTATGAGGATAAGTGGAGCGGCGAAGATAGCAGTGAAAATAACAATAAATGGAGAGGAAGTGGAACAGGTCAAGAGCTTCTGCTATTTGGGATGTACAAGTATGATAACAACCGATGCAAGATGCCATAGTGATATAAAAGAGGAATGGTTTTTGGAAAACATGAAAATATCACTGGTGGCCTCCTAAAAGTCGTATAACTTTTGTTATGTTTGAAATATTTTGATGAAAATCTGGCCATCGTCTGTAAATATGAATTGTCTTTAATAAATTCGTTCCCATATCATGGAGCTGTTTTGGGCTGCATTCAGAATAGTTACATGCAGGGCTGTTTTTAAGGAATTTTTAGAACTGCACAACCCTTTCTTTCCCTTCCCATCCTCCTTGGTAAATTATTTCCAATCGGATGACAACGACCTTTTTTTCCTGGTTTTAACTGCACAGAACTTGTGACAGAAGTGCTTATACAGCTGCACAACTCCATTTAGAACTGCACATTTTGTGTACAACTGCTAAAAAAGCCCTGGTTACTTGCTATTGGCCTAATGCATTAAAGCTGACAATGAAACAGTGCAACGCATTCCAATACAAAGTTTATTTTTATCAAATAAGACTAGTCATACGGTGAACTAACATAAAGTCGGACACTTTTTGTTCTGACCGACGCCACACCGTAACGGAACGTTATATTTAGAAAATTTAAAGTTTATTGTATAGCTTATCATCTCATTCAACTAATGCAGTCATTTAGACCTGGCCAATTTTATACAAACTCGACCAGGAGTGTGCCAAGTACAGCGAGCTGACTAAATTTGACTTTTCGATTTTTCAGGTAAAGCTGGACACTTTGTTTGGAAAACTGGGACAATAATTATAATATGCTTATATGATCTTATGTTGCTAGAGTCGGACAATCAATGAACTAAGCCATTTTCATCAAGATCTATGCCTAATTAAAGTAACATAACAATGAACATTGAAAAACTCATAAAATCAACCAAACGTCAGTAGGCCTACCTACATTTATCATAAAGGTTGCACTAAGGGCCTACTAATTCAATGCCACAGGCCGCCACTGTATTCGTTCCAGCAATGTTTGTAACAGTTGACAGAACATTTACTAAGGGTCGTTTGCAAGACCTTTATTAAGCAACTCGGTGAAGGCTGTAGCAACGTAAGTGACCTAGGCTAGGCCTACTATTGAACCTTCGTACCAGAAGACTTACCCATACAGGCAGGCCTATACACAAAATAAACTTGACTAATGGTTCGATCCACGAAAAGTCGAATAGGACATGAACTTTTCTAATTTCTAAAACATTCCTCATTCATCGTAGCATCGACCTTCACATTTGCACCAATGTTATGGTGAGAATTGCCGTGGGAGTAATAGGAGTTCAACCCCCACTAGTCTTTCTTAGGACCCCATAGTAAAAGTCCTCATTGCCCACTCCAACTCCGCATAAATCAAAGTCTGAGTCCTACTTATTTTTATACACTTCTTATTCTGACCAGACTGACCTTTTAGAATCGTAAAAATTGCCATATATAGGCGTAGGATTAATGATACACATAAAGCAGATTTCTTCGGCCTTTAATATCTCTAAATTTTTGTTAACCTTTTTGCCATGGTTTTGCTATCAGGCAAGTTGTCGTGAAAAAGATAACAAATATGAAGCATTGGCATGGACCTTGTTTATCAAAGTCGGACGCATTTCAGCAGGTGTAATAAGTTTGTCCGACTTTGGCACACGCATATATGGTAAAGTCGGACAGCAAACAACTGCAGTTTCAACCATGACACTAAATCAATATCGCTCAAACAATTTGCGCAAAACATATATTATACTGTAATCTCTATGAAAAAAATTTGAAACTCTTCCTCTCAGCAATTAACATTGTCATAAACCCTTAGCAGTGAAAAAGGGGTTTCACTATGTCAGATTTTTAAAACTCTAGAAATTGACATGCATCGAAAAGAGGCGACATCTTAAAATTTAGGCAACGATATCTTCAAGGTTGTGAAGTATTAATCATTAGATGGACCCTCTGCAAATACAATCTATGATACAGCCATCTGGTGATCGAAGTCTCTTCTGCGTGACAGGCCGGCAAAAATTTTGTCCGACTTTGCCTGATGTCCGACTTTATGTTAGTTCACCCTAAATATCCTGAAACATTATCAGCTTCAAAAGTTTAAGCATGACTTCCTTTCATTAATCCATTATCTCGTGTAGTATTTTTTAAACGTGCAGTTCTACTCAAAATGTGCAGTTGTAAATGCAATTGTGCAGTTGTAAAATCAGTTAGGCTATCTTCAGAGGAAATCATTACAAAAGGGTAGATCTAATTGCAGGCCGGTCCACCACGAAAGAAGAAGGATATTGTGCAGCGAAAAATAAACAGGAAGGTGAAATAAAACAATTTTTCAAGTTGATTACTAAAAAAAGGTCATCAGTTTTTTCGTCGCCGATTTGCGATATTTCTGGCAAAAATCTAGCGCAAATTTTTAATGAACAAGAGTGACGAACAAAAGAGGGTCATCAGTTTTTTGTGGCCGACGTGCGACAGGTGTCACGATAACTGGTCTACAGACAACTCGTCTAACGACAAGTGGTCCCAAGACAATTCGTATAACGACAACAGTTACTGGTCTACAGACAAGTTGTCTGTAGACCAATTATTGTCGTGGAACCGTGCGACATTTCTTGGAAACATTTTCTGAAACGACGAGAAGTTTTCGCCAAACAAAGCCGCACTAAAAAAACTTCCTTGTTGTCCAGTTCTACAAATTTCTTTTAAAAAACCCTTATCTCTTGTAACATTTTCATCAACCCAGCTTCCACTTAATCATGAATTCCTTCCCTCAATACAACTTCTATGTTAGCAAGAATTATCAATCATCAAATTATTCGATGTTTGATCATCGGTATTTTTCAGCAGTCGCGATTTTGTGCGTCGCTCTTTTGTGATCGCGTTTCTGACGACTGCTATTTTGTGACCGCTATTATTAGCGTGAACCCAATAAGTAAACAAAAACTAAACATGCGCCACTCTGAGATGATTCAGACAGAATAGAAAGTAGCCTATCTAAGAGAACATCGGTCTCGTTTCAGACATCTACTCCCAGTAACCTGCTGTAGGTTGAAACATAATAAAATATTACTTTAGCTTAATCATGCTCCTGTATATCTGTTAGTTTGAATTTATGATCCATTATATCGGATAAGAGTCCATTCGGTGATCAGACGAGGCCTGCAGACTCAATTGCTTTATAAAATATATCATAGTTAGCCTAAACTAATTATTAATGTACGGTAATATGAGTTGTTCTTTCACACACGAAAATTTATAGTATTACAAAAGAGAAAGGTAGCCTACGTGTGATAGCGGGCATTCGTAGTGGCGAGCACACTAACTAGGCTAATTCTACATGGAATGCAAGCCATTGAGAATTCTAATTGATCAGATTACTGTCCTTCATAGTGGTGAATTCATTTAACGCTGCAAGCACGAATTACTTCCTGCGGCCTTTATAGCGGATAGTTTTCGCATGGTTCCAACATACATGTAACTACACACTTACATGTATTAAACGAGGCACTCAAAGGCGTTTCACCTCGTCGTAGTCTACTAAAACTCGTAGGTTCTGCATTAAATCTTCCCCTCCCTTAACATGGAATGCGATCTCTCGAGAAATCCGTCAATCCAAAATTCTTCAGGAAGTTAAAGGTATATTACGCAATTCCCTTATAAACTCTGAATTCTCTATTAGACTAGGCCTAATTAATTTGTGCACATGACAGCTGTAATTAAGTTTTCCTTAGTTATGTTCCATTGTAGCCGATATTCTAATAACACCAACTGTCTCTTTTTTAGTGACTGTTACAATAATTGGTTGAAATAAAAATCTTAAATCTTGATATTAACATAATCTCTGCAATGGCTCTTGTTTGTTATTTAGTATCTGCAGTGAAAGGAACAGAAAATATAATATTATCAAGTCTACCTCAGAGAAGAAGGCATCATCTGTATGCTGACTACATAAGTTTATTCATCTCTTTCTCTCAAAACAGTTTCTCCGGCTATAGCCTACAGGTCGTGATCTTCTCTGTGTGGTTCCCATGGATGACCTCAAAACTCCTGTGCCTGAACACCTCCATGTCCGAATTCATGCCCATAAATTTGAGAGAGCAGCTCAAAAGAAGTCCAGATCTCTCTAGTAGACCACCGCAGTGACTGATGCCACAGTCAGCCAACCACAAATTGACTTCGCATTCTCCTGTCCAAAGCCTCGTTGTGACGTTTGAGAAAACCTTTGCTTCTCCGATCGTACATTAGGCCTACCCATCTTTACCTTATTCGCTCGCTTCATATTCATCCGTGACTTTAAACGGCAACATCCATATGTTCCACTTCTAAACTGCATCTGCAATCGCCACATCAGTAGGCCTATTTTATGTCAGATTAGATCACTGCAATACTCACCAAAACTAAGCAGGACACCACCACGAAACTCCTATCCTCAAATCACTCCACTGGCTCAAAATTCCTCAACGAATAGAATACTGGTAACGGCCTCGATTGTCATAGACCCTAGTCAAATCGGATCCATCCATCTTCAACGAACAGAATACAAAGTCCTATCCAGCACTCCGCTCAATTCTTTCCTCTTTCACTCAAACACCGCGCCGTCCTTCCGACAATTCATCACTTGAATCGCTCCATATCTATGGCTGCCAGGCCTATTAATTTTGGAACAACCATCGCCAAACATTATTACAACTCTTTGATTCATCCCATCAACTCAGCAGAACCACATCTATTGCTATATCTCAAAAGGTCTGACACTCGCAAGTGAAAAACATTGCATTTTCGTAAACTCTTTTCCGATTTATCGACTTCCCATGGCTCGCCTCTCATTTCAACTCTAAACATCATCTAACTTGTCCGTCCAACTGTCCGCCTGCCTGACGCACCGGATATTACCGCCCAAACCATCGAGTTTGTTTTTATTAAGCACCTACAAATAAAATGTATATCGCGACTTCGCTTTGTAGAAATTTCAACCTCGACCTTGCGACTATGATTTTTACAGCCTGCCTAACCTAAGAAGGGGGCAACAAAGCGGAAATTTATCGCTTTGGCGTTCTAAGCTATTCTCCATTGAACGAGTTCTAGCATTGCTCGGACACAAGATGGATCGACGAAAAGAATTCTTGCTGAAATTGGGCTGAATTTATGAACAACAACTATCATTTAGATAGATTGAATGGATTGATACAAAAATGTGCTGCTCAAATATAGGCTGGGTTGATTAAACAAATTCTGCATCAAAACTGGGTGAAAGTACATAAGGGATCATATTTAACCCGTAAAAAATAAACAACAATAATATAGCAATAATAATTATTTCCAAACTTCTAAGCGGAGCACAAAGACCACGTCATGGAGCCCGCTTACACGCCGGCGAAATGGAGCGCATATCAATATTACCAACAACATTAAGGAGTAGGCAGGAGGAGTCTTAACAAAACGAAAATCCGATTGTGGGCAAAAGAACACCAATATTTATTTCATTAAACAAATCATATCTTGACGATGATTGTTTGTAATGTAAATATAACAACACGCAGTGCGGTCCAGATGATTTGACTGTTAAGCAATTCGCGTGTCGATAGGAATTGAGTGGATCGCGTATAAGATCCTCGCTTCACGAATACATTGAGTCAATCGTGACGGCGTATTTCTTCACAATAATCCAACGCCTTACCTTCATCGTAGGACCTACAACATGAAAATTTTCAATTAACGGTAACACATTCTCACGGTTGTATTCAGGGGAGGGGTGTCTTGGGTGCTTGAACACACTCCGAAATGAAGTAATGCAAAAATGAAATAATGCATTTACAAACGCACGACATATTAGAACTCTGAGGGGTATAATTTTGAAGCTCTAATTTCCATGTGAAATTTCACAATAGATTAGAACACGACGATGATCTAATCATTTGTTTGTTTGTATGTGCACTTGTTATAGCGCACCTTCAAGCTCTCTCTACTCAGAGGCGCTCCCGAATGCAGAGCGAACACTGCATCGGAGTTTCACGCCGAAGCGCTGAGCAATTGTGAGTGAAGAACTTGCCCAAGGTTCTTACGCGGCGAGGTGGATTCGAACCTCGAACCTCCCGGCTTCAAGGCAACGATGCCACCACTACACCACCGCGCCCCACATTGATGATGATCTAATCATGTTTATGATGATCTTGTCATGATGATGATGATGATGATCTAATCATGATGATGATGATGATCTAATCATGATGATGACGTGTAGGCACAATTTATTCATTGCAATAATTCAATGTAAGAGGACGCTTGGAGAGATAGGCTCTTGCTCTGTTTCTCTAACCACATATACTATGCGTTTTCTAAACCACTTTAGCAGTGTTTAATCTAGACGTCTCTGCGGAGAAGTTGCCCCCCCCAGGATTGACATTCCCCCGGAAAATTTTACAAAATGATATGGTTTTTTTAGTTACTGTTTTCATCATTGTTTTAGATGAAGTGTCATAATATACCGTGATATTATTTACTATTATATGATTATAATGGCATTATTTACTACTATACTATATGATACAATCATGTTGCAAGGAGTATAACTTACTGTATATATTTCTATAAACACTATTTTTTCTAGCTAAAAACAGAGATGACATCCCCTCCAGAAAAATGCGTCAAAATGACAATAGTTTTTAGTTGCTGTTTACGTCATCGCATTACATGAACTGTTATAATAATATACCGTAATATTTTCTATTATATGGTTATAGTAATTTTTACTATTATAATATATGACACAATCCGGATAAAATGAATATAATTTACTGTTAATTTTTGTACAAATACTTTTTTTACAACTGAGTGGCTTCTCTCCAGTGCTATTCCTCAAATTTTAAACTGTCAAATTTCAAAATGTTTTGGTCCTATTATTTGAACACCTAGTAAAACAACATTATTACTATATTGCGGCTCCCAGATTTTGGTACCAGTAGTTTATTAGTTCTTGGTTGATTTGTGTACCATAATTATGAATTCGGAAAGTGTATCTTGGTCAGCATTTCAGGACCATACTGGGAAACAGGAATATGCTGATTATAGTGCCTAAAAGTCAGCTTATATAATCATGTCTGCGGTTATTTACTAGAATAACCCAGACACAACAGAACTGAGCTGCTGAACTCGATACATAAAGATATTTTTATTTTTATTATAATTTTATAATATATATAATATATATTGAAATCTAAAACACTTGTTATCAGGACTGAAATAATGGAGATATTTTGCTAAAATGGCATCCTGAAAGGGTACCATTACAGTATGGAAACTCCCACAAAATTATTTTTAAAGTATTGCGTATATTTATTCAAGTCTTAGGCCACTCTTATAAGCACTGAAAAAGAACAGCTTTTTAAAGATGACACCTTAAAATGCTGCAATTGCAAGGGGGAAATTCAAAACGTTTCTAATGGGGCACTGAAAAAGTACAGCTATTTTGTTAAGATGACACCTTAAAATGCTGCCCTTGCAATGTGGAAGTTCAAAAAGTTTCTGATGGGGCACTGAAAAAGGACAGCTTTTTAAAAATGACACACTAAAATGCTGCCATTGAAATGTGAAAATTCAAAAAGTTTCTGATGGGGCACTGAAAAAGTACACCTCCCCGAATATTTTATTTCACAGGTCGATCGATTAAAAATGTTATATCTCCACATACAATTTGTCAATTTTGATACATAATAGCTCATTTAGAAGGTAATTTAACATAGACTAACGTGAAATACATAACTCAAAATACTCAAAAAGTCCTTAGCGACTCATTTCGTCATGACGGGTCACATTTGTTAAGATGACACCTTAAAATGCTGCCATTGCAATGTGAAAGTTCAAAAAGTTTCTGATGGAGCACTGAAAAAGTACAGCTTTTAAAGATGACACATTAAAATGATGCCATTGCAATGTGGCAATTCAAAAAGTTTCTGATGGGGCACTGAAAAAGTACAGCTTTTTAAAGATGACACCTTAAAATGCTGCCATTGCAAGGTGGCAATTCAAATCGTTTTTGATGTGGAGGGGGCACATCCCACTCCCCATACCCATTCCCCTCCAGGTCTTGGTGCTATGCACCTTACGAGCGTCCTTCGAACGCTCAATTGTCCCCCCCCGAAACTTCAATTCCCCCCAGAGGAGGGGGACTAGATTAAACACTGCACTTTAGGACCCGTTATTTTTTATTATGTCATGCTTTTAAGATGCTTGTCGGCTTGTTCAAGATCGGATAAAAGAGCACCCGAAAACCAAATCCTGGCCGCGGTCTTGCTTTCGCCAGAACCTTAATTAACACTTCGTTGCATTGTATTTTGCATTTTAAAATAAGCTTGCGCAGGGCTTCTCTTGCAGTGTATGGCCTATACGTAAACCAGAAACTCTCCAGTGCAAAGAACCGAGAGAGTGACTGATTGATTGACTGATTGACTGACTAAACGAATGATTTATTGACTGATTGACTAACTATTGATTGACTATTGGTTATTGATTGATTGACCGACTGATTTACTGACTGAATGATTGATTTACTGAATGACTGTTTGATTGATTCATTGATTGATTGATTTGTTTTGACTCGTCTCACTCAGTTCGTCTGATTGTGTTGTGAAGTCATTAGAGAGGATCGTCCATTTCTTGATCTGGTGGGCGACGTGTGGACTTTCTGCGTTGATGCGGTCAATGATCGTCTGGATCTTTTCCAGCAGTTTCGGATTTGACTTCGGGACGATGTCCCTGACGAGCTTCACATTGAAACCGGCTTTACGAAACCAAAGGCTAGCGCCCTCAGTCAGTTGGTCGGATGGCGTCTCAGTCTTCGGATCTATATCCGTCTGTTACAGTAGTTAAGACAAAATAAATATATAGCAACAGTAAAAATTCTATTGAAGGAAAAAATGTTGTCTATTTTCTAATTCGTTGTTTACTGACTGCTGCAATTGGATGCAATAAAAAAAAACTGACTGATTGGCTCATAGAATAGCTATGATTGGAATAATAACAATAATAACAATAATTACAATTATAATAATAATAATAATAATAATAAAAATAATAATAATAATAATAATAATAATAATAATAATAACAATAATAATAATAATAACAAAAATAATAATAGTAATAATAGTAATAATAATATGGTATGCTGCATCTTTGGTATGCTTGCGTCCTTGGTATGCTTGCATCCTTGGTATGCTTGCATCTTGGGAAAGCTTGCATCAAGAGACAAGCGACACGCAACTAAATGGTCAGAAGGTACACAAAGGAAAATAATGGTGGACACATAAGGCTATGGCCTACAGCCCTTGACGAAATAACAGCCGTGTCTTAATATGGAGAGTCTGTAGTCCAACCATTGTAAGATGTTTTCCAACTCTGTTTTGTGGGAGTGATTGAATGTATGATAATAATAATTATTTATGTCCTACGATGACAGCTTTATCTCAATGTGTCATTCTGAAACATGAAGGAAATTTTCCAGTCACTCAATAGTCTATACGCCACAATGAATGATTTCAATGACGCATTCTATTTGTTTGTACCGTACATCTGGAATCCACTGCCAACCAACTAAAGGCGCCTTAGTCTTTATCTCGATTGTAAATTGCTCTGTCACTGTGGCTGGCTCTTAACTTGGACCCCTTCTCTCGTGCAGGACTTCTCATACGGCAACGCAGTTTCTCCATTCTCCTCTGCGCACCACCACCTCGACAATGAATTCTCAGCGTTCTATCGGCTGATATTGTTTATTACAAAGATGTTTCACCTGGTGGGTTGCAAGAATACCGTAGAATCTATCTCCTTTATCCTGACTTGGGAGCAACAGGATTGATTGGTCGAAATAAATAAGACACCGTGATAAACCTGCGCTCTGGAATGGGCTCCCTCATACTTAGTACTTACGTCTCTTGCCAAAGTTCCCTCTGACATCTTTTATTGCAATTATAAAACTATCCTCTGTAGCAGGGGTTGTGGAGGTAGCGCTTCTGAGTAGCAACCGTGCAGGGACGCTATATAAACCCTCTTAATAAATAAATAGTTGATCCCCTTGTGCCCCGAGTAAAACGAACCTTAATTGTCATTAGCATTGACAGATATTCCCTTCCTTCACCGACAACGATAGCTCGACTGACGAACGGTAGATTAGACAGGACGGACATGACGATTGGAATCGTTGAAACCTTTTCTCCTCCGGACAACGTCACTACATCTGTAATGAAATCAACAAATACGAATCTCTTCTCATGTTGTGATTGGCCATTTCTCTGGCGCCTCTATGGAAGAACTGTCAAGAAAGAAACAATTCACATCTTTTCATGCTGCCCTTTGTTAGATCTGGATTGTTTAATGGCAGTTGTGTTTATCGATGCATCGTCAGTTGCAAGCCTTATTTACATGTAGCTATGCATGCGCGACTTCATAATCTGCAACTGCTATAGTTTATTCTAAATCATTGAAGTGGTTTAATCGTTGCATATTATGAAGGGCACGAGCACTTGTAAGATACAAATAGAAGCTTCTAAGTTCTAGCTTACTTTCTTACTTACTTATTTGCGTACGTACGTATGATGCCACGACGGAATTAAAATGCTTAGAAGATCCAAGGGCAGGAGAGCGAAGAGTTGACTGCGAAATGCATTGGCGATTGCTTGTGGCGACACACTAGTGAACTGGTAACAAAGCCTGGTCGCAATGCAAAGATTCAGATGGACCATTAGCGAAGTTGCGTATGTAGAAAAAGCTTATTCGAATGACTTGAATCGTAATGAGTAAGTTCTATCATCCTGATGTATAGTGCAATTTCCGATGTCACATTAACCCAGCTGTAGTCCTAGCCATAATAATATAAGGAGGGTCAGCGAGCCATAAAGGCTCGCATCCTACGGTTGATAACCAATTAAGAAAACAGGTAATTCTTGGAAACTACCTGAGAACTAAACAAAAATAAGCAATTAAGCAGAAGGCACAGATGCACAGTTCGAAGTAAGTTCTAAAGTCAGGTGCTGCAGCCTAAGAAGCTCGTTTACCAAGAACAATACTTGCTTCGGGTATGACCAGAGAAAGATAATAAATAGTCAGCTGATCATGAAAAGAAACTGACCGAAGTCACTGGCATGCTAATAAATTAGCAAAATGTCAATTCGCACTAATTAAACACCAAGGCTTCAACAATAATATTATTACCATCATCCAACGTGCGCCTTTAATGAACTTCCCATGTCATTTCTTAACGTAATGGTTCCGATATAACTGTGGTTGTTGTGGTCATTCACGCGGTACACTTACCAGCTATTCTTCCGACAATGTAGAGGAAACCTTCCGCGTCCTTGCGAGCCAAGTCTCCAGTTCGAAATGTCCCATCCGCAGCGAAGAATCTGTTCGTAAGTTCCTCAGAGTCGAGGTAACCCATTGCCACATTTCTGCCCCCGATGCACAACTGTACAACATCAAACGACCCATAAGAGTTGCCGCTCTATTGAGAATAATTATTCTCACCTGAGTCCTATGACAATTCTAGGACAAGTGACAGACCACGTTGCATCATTTATATATTCAGTCATTCCTAGAATTTATAGCCTATAGCGCCTCTTCAGATTCAGACTCAGAGGCGCTCTCTGCGCTGCCAATTTCGGGCTCACGCACAAAAAACTTAATATTAATAATCCTCTCTTGTGCTAAGTTTTTCTGCTTCACAAATGGGCCTACATATTCATTAGTCTATATGAAAATTTTCAATTTTCCGCACATGCTTTCAACTTTCTCCACGATTAAAATTTTCCAATGAGCAATTTCTGATTTTAAAAGTGCTTTATACGAAATCATATTTTGTGTTGCGAGTGTGCGGTAGATAAGGTGAATAAACCATTAACAAAATTATTCTTGCGAACAACCTACTGATCTAAAGTGTCAAAATGGGCCAACACAGGTTGATGATAACACTAAGTAATTAGCAATAGTTAATTAACTAATTGCTAGTTATTAATTAACACCAATCATTTAATTTTTGCAGATTGCAGGGCCAAAGTGTAAAAAGAAATACAGGCACAAGAGATACAACCTAAGATATAATTATATAAAATGCGGGTGGGAGTAATGGCAGGAGTAATATATTACGGGGGCAATCACATAAGGGGATCATTTATGGAGATAATTTAATCGTACTTATCACCGCCATACGGCTGACTCCAAAAACTAATGAATATGATGCTAATGACAGTGCTACCAGGAGGATTGGAGAGGTAGAAACTGAAGCCATCTAGATAGTCAGGGGTGACGTTTACCGATGAGCATCAGAGCCATCATTAGAATAATAATTGTAAGAAACAGAAAGTATTTGGCGGAGCCATCCTGCCAGCACAGTCGGCATATAAGTCATCTTCCTGGCCCTCTGTTCGTCCAGCCGACAGAGTCTTGATGATCATAGTTCAGTTGATCAGCGGTCTTAATTGGAACAATCTGGACGAAAGTTTAGCACTGACAGCGATTTTCACCTGCTTCCCCGACTTACATGTAACATTAAGCATAGAAATGAATTGTAGAAATTGAATTCGTGGCAGAGCCTGACCTCTCCTACTCCATTAGCGTCCGGATTTACAATTTTCGCTTCGCATCCATCCATTCCAATCCCAACGGACTCAATACGGAATCTGTCGGTACTACTTGTAGAGAACGCGTGCGATCCTAAAAGCAACAACGTAAGACCGCTGATCAGTCGCTGCTTAACGTGAATATAATTAACGTGAATATTATTATGCAGATCTCATCTTATATTTATTATCGTAAGTCTGTGTGTTTGTTGCCTTGTTAGATAAGCACGGCCACAGTTTTGATGCAATCAACACCAAACCTTCGCAGGGGTTCGAGGTCGATCCCGGGAGGTCACAGGAGGTCGGCGATCTCGCCCAACACCATCTTCATGTTTATAAGCGCCAAAACCTCTCCCACGAGACTTCTCCCACTACAGGCCATTTCATATCGCCCAACGGTGTCGTTGTTATGTTGAACTGCCATGCGCCGCAGTGATTTTTAAGTCAATCGTAGCTCAATTTAGATAAATCAGTAGGATTTTTCAACGGAGAGACGGAGGGACAGAGGGAGGGACAGAGGGAGGGAGAGTGGGAGGGAGTGAGGGGAAGGAGGTAGGGACGGTGGGTGGGAGGGAGGGAAGGAGGTAGGGAGGATTGACCGGGAACAGCCGAATCCTAAAATTTTCAGGTTCGAATCACCTCAAGCCGCCGCGCATGGACCTTGAGCAAGTCTTTCACCCGCAATTGCTCGGGCGCTTCGACGTGAAACTCCAATTCAGTGTCCGCGTTCTAGTCGGGAGCGCCTCTGAGTAGAGAGCTTGAAGGGGCGCTATAGAATTGAAGAAATCAATCCTTCGTCCTAATGAACTGCTTTTTTGGATATTATCATAAAAATTATTGTAGCTTGGATTCGGAGCGCCAAGTTGCTGTTGACACAAAGTTCAAGGAATCCCTTATCATAAAAATTATTGTAGCTTGGATTCGGAGCGCCAAGTTGCTGTTGACACAAAGTTCAAGGAATCCCAGTGCGATGGTAAAAGGTGTCATTCACAATAATCCACTCATTCATTTCAAAATTTTTGGTAGAACTCCGTCAAGAAAGCTAATCAGAGGCGCTCCCATCCCAATCGTTGCAGCAGATTGTAAATAGGCCTATCTTGCCCATTATTTCTAGAGAGTAGGCGCATCGCCCACGGTAAGTTCATTCCAAGTGGATGGGCCTACAACTTTATGGTGAAATCCATTCGCTAACGTCTATTGCACATAGCCATGACTTTGTGCCATGGAATATGGATCCATGCTTCTATGGCATTAAAATCTTACCGCTTGCTTCAGTCAATCCGTATCCTAGAAGGATCGGCATATCAATGCTGAGGAAGAATTCTATGTCTGATTTGATCATGAATCCGCCAGCTGAGATCGTCTCAATGCAGGCATCGAGACCTATCTGCTCTCGCACCTTCCGAAACAGAACCCGATTCGCCATCATCCAAAAGCGAGGAGGATGTTTCCTGCATATACACACATCGAGGATGATGACATTGTATTTCAGTACAAAAATGCAAGATATTCTCTTGAAGTATGAGTTCGACATAATATGATATCTTATACTATAAAGCAAAATGTTTGTCAATCTGCATGTGTGTCTGTCCCAAGAAAGCTCTAAGACCGCATGCATTCGAATGACTAAACATTTAAAAAAATCTTCTTACGCGAATTTGTAGGTCAGCGTGACAATTTTCAGATCTCAATTCACTTTAAAACCCGAGCTATGAACATTTTAATTCGACGCGTATTTAGCCTGGCGCCTATACAGATTTAATAAGCTATATTTTCCGTTGCACATAAACTACCGTCGCCATTAGTCAGCAGACGACAGTTCGCATGAGTCATGTCTTGACGTCATTCTCGGCTCTCGCACGTAAAATAATAATAATAATTTTCGTTTATTTCCAAAATCCGGTTGACAAACCGCAACCGGTAACAGTGTACAATTATACAGTTAAAAATAATAATATTCACAAGAACGCAGATCACATAAATCTCATCTATAGGCTATTTTATTGGCTCAAACAAACGTTTTTTGGAAAATCGATGAATCAGCTAAAATTGCATGCATCTCACCAGACGATATCATTAAGTCCCACACATACCTTTCACACATTTCTGTTTTTGCTTATCTATAAGTACACATATAGGCCTACGTCTGTAAAATTCTTGTCCCCACAGCCAAAAAGTTGGTGATGCCTAGCATTAATATGCAAAGGACGAATGATCTGAATGCTTGGGTTTGTATCATTAGGTCCCGTATTCGCCTTTCACATATTATGTCTGCTTTTGTTTCTCAAAGCACATCTATGATTGAAAAATAATGGACCCCAAATATTATTTGAAAGTGTCATGCATTTTTGTACGCAGTCCACTTTATCTGCAAATCTATAAACCTGCTGCAGGTCACATCAAGACAAATAATTATTGTAATTTCAAGGTTTGAAAATTTCTCTGTTGAATAATAATATATAATAATTATCATCAAGACGACGAAGCTAAAGACAGTTATGACAGAGAATGATCTAGGCTACGGGTCACTGCAGTAGCCTACATGCAGTGCCTACGACATTGGATTTCAATGGCAATGGAAAGAAAGATCGGGCACAAGAATGTGCACTCATAGCCTATAATTAGGAAGGTTTTGAAAACTTCTATTAACTACGCACACCATGAGCATGTGAGTATTGAGGAAAAGCATTTCCATCGAGTTAGGGGCCACTTTCCGACTCCGAGGCACCGAGATCACCACTACATCACCGCGCCCCGCTTTAGTTAGCACTATAAATAATAAATAGGGAAAGTAGGCTACAATAATATTGCAGACTGAGTGAAGTGCCAAAGACATGGCGAAGGAGAAGAGCATACTCACAGTCGCATATGGTCATCGAAGCCGCTCCGCCCGACCCTCATCGCCCAGCGTATGATGATCCGTTTGAAGATGGATTTGCGTCTGAATTGCGCCTCGAGTCCTCGACGCAAGGATTCGTAGAAGATGTATGGACCGAAGAATATCGTAGGACGAATCTCTTTGAGGACACTTGCAATGAGGGCCTGCACCAATCAATTATTTATTAATGTTGTCATCACCACAAACGACATCATCATCATCATCGTCATTAGCAGTATTGTCACCGTTAGCAGCATTGCTCGTTGATATATTTCAGTCCTTCGGCATAAGTTCAAAGATCTGGCTCATCAGCGTTTAAGCGTCAAAGGCATGGACTTTCCGCATACAAGCCCAAGATATGGTCTATCATCATAAGAGTCCAAGATATATTCTATCAGTATAAGAGTCCAAGATATATTCTACGAGTATAGGAGTGCAAGATATAGTGATTCAGAATAACAGTCCAAGATATGGGATATCAGCGTAAGAGTCCATGAAGGATATAATAAAAAATTATAGTATTTCAGCATAATAATATTATTATTAGTCCAAACTTATGGTTTATTAGCAAAAGACTACTAAAAACAGTTACTTATTACTCATTGGCCTACCAAAACTCCACCTGACTTCACCCCCATTCGGTACTTAATGCATCTACTCGATTGATTGCCCGCCTCCCGCGTTTCTCTCACATGTGAGACTTTTGTAACTGAACACCTTCACTGGTCTCCATTGACTGCCAGGATTCAATATAAAATTCATTTCTTAACTATAAAAATATTTTTGGGACAAGCGCTTTGCTACCTCTGTAATCGTTTTGGGCTACAGCTCTAAACCGCCATGACCTTCTTGTATTACGGTCTTGGACTGCCACAGTCCAGCATCGTGGCCTTGCCCTTTGCTGTGGAATAGCCTTCTTACTAATACTCGTTCTCAGATCTTATCTGGAGGCATCACTGTTTCTGCCCGTTGTCTTAAGACTTCTTTTCCAAGGTTTATTCGTACTGGGAGCTACTCTGACTATAGGTTGTTAGTCTATCTCAACATGTTAACTTAATCGCTCGAAGTTGTTACTATTAGCTTCGCCAGCTCCGAGTGGTTGCTTTTTAGGTCCTACTAGTAGAATTTACCATTGTTGCTCGAACCTTGTTGACCTTACCCATCGTGTTCTGAGACGATTATATCGGGTTCTGCGCTCTGCTGCTCGGCGCATTGGACAAATTTCCAAATTCTCCTCCGTCTCTGCAGATGTGCGTGTTGTGTTGCTCTAGTTACCTATTATGGCCCAACGTATCTCATACCGAAATGCTGCTCTGAACTCCCTTCAAAACTGCATTTATTACATTTTACCAGTCAAAATTTGCTCCATAACTCTCTCTCAAGTCTTCTTTCTTTCACCGTGGATGAGTTGGGAGCGCCTCTGAGTAGCTTTTCTTTAAGGGCGCTATATAAATCCACAGGCTAAATAAATGAATTCCAGGTTCTAGGGCCAGCAACCGATAGAGCGAACTGCTGCGTCATTGTAGTCCGCGATTGATGGACAAAGAGTTTGGCTTGATCGGCGAGCAGATCGCCGGTGGGCGCCA
The DNA here is from genome assembly GCA_949752735.1 of Lumbricus terrestris. NCBI lineage: Eukaryota > Metazoa > Annelida > Clitellata > Crassiclitellata > Lumbricidae > Lumbricus > Lumbricus terrestris. The sequence continues at coordinate 74,071,725 of OX457037.1, forward strand.
GAGGGGAGAACAGAGTTTCCCACAGGCACAGGAGAGCCAAGCCTGCCATGCAACATTAGACCATGCAGAAAACCTATTACTATAATAGCTATATCCTGTGGATAAGAAAACCAGTTCGAATCCGGCATAGACTTTATGGCACAGGAGTCCGAGGTGTCTTTTATCATAGCAAAGTATCCCTGACACAGTCCAAGATATGTGACCGTGCATGAGAAAACCCGGCCAAAGTCGCGAATATTGAAACCGAGTAAATCGAGCGGAAAGGTCTACACCCAGTTCTCAACGAAATGCACGCTGCTGTGCGGAGACTCCTATTTAAATCTGTGCCATTCCTTCAATTTAATTTTCCAAGAAAAGCCGTTGACACCATTGGAAAGAGCAGCAAATTTTAAGTTTAGAACATATTACTAAATTCTGATGAAAAATCTATTGACTTTTGTGTGGTTCATGTAATGGATGTAATTTTTAACTGGCGATTTCTCCCTAACACGATTTCTCAAGATGCTAAAAGAGCACTATCATTATTATTTTTTATTAATTATTATAATTATATTTTTAGCTATTTTTGACCTACCCAGGAGCGCTCTCAGCCAAAATTGAGATATGCATGACAGCATAGTTAGTTCGCATGCAACTTTGTGGTACCCTTAGGCAACATCTCTTAAGCACGTCAAGAGTTGTCCTGTAAATGAGGCACAGTCTCTGGCTCAGAACGCTGTGATGCTTAAAGGCTATAGGCCTATCTCAGACTGTGCGATGATGAAAGACTATCTCCTAGACTGTGTGATGGTGAAAGACTATCTCCAGGGCTGTACTCGTAAATGTTGAGGTGAGTACACGCTGACCGGGAGAAAAATCTCCTTTTTCGGGCAAATATTTTCTGACGTCTGTCATCCGGCCCCCAAAATGCCCATTTTCCGTCCGAAAAATCTGACGACTTTTTTTAGTCATCTGCCCGAAATTTTTTTACCTTTTTCCCGTCCGAAAAATCTGATAACTTTTTTTAGTAATTCGCTCCGGATTTTGTGAAAATACACCTAATTATCCTTTGCCTTCTACATGCGTATACCCACACGCTCTTTGTGAGGTGAATATATACATGCGTATACCCTACTTTTCCGCGGTGAGTATACGATGCCATTTTTCCCCGGAGGTGAGTATACATGTACGTCGCATACCCGCGTATACCCACTCTATCTCCAAGACTGTGTGATGGTGAAAGACTCTTAAACTCTGTGATGCTGTTGAACCGTGTTATACTGAAACACTAAGCTTATGTTTTAGATTCTGGAATGCTGAAAGTCCATAATAATCTTAAGCATTTTCAGAGATGTCGTCTTTAAATGAAGTTTTGCCTCAACTGATTATTGAACCCGAGTATTCGATACCTTGCTGACGGTTGTTATCAAGTAGACGGATACTCCGAAACGGACGGCTACATTGACGCTGACATTCAGACCGTAGATCATGCTGAGTGGAAGGAAGCTGACCATGACGCCCTTGCCATCGCTCAACGACAAGTATCGGGCACTTGTATTCGCTCCCCAATTTAGCTGAACATACAAAACATCGCCTGTTTTTAGTCCTCCTGCTTTGTATGTATGAACACTTGTTAAGGCGACCCATCAGGGTTGCTACTCAGAGGCGCTCCCAACTACAGTTAGGACACTGGGCATGAGCAATTGCGAGTGAATTACTTGCTCATGGTCCCTACGCGGCAGCTTGAGGTGGAATCGAACATGCAACCCTAAGCTTGTTCCAAGGCACCGCACACTACATACCACTATAAAACCGCCTCCAACTTGTGAATTTGTCAGTAAAAATCGGTGTGATAGTATCGACTATGAAATTTGGTCAAGTACAATTCAAAAATGCCTCACGCCTACAAACTCATCATTCAGAATTATTATTAGGTCTTCAACTTTTCATTACTGAAGGACTTTCTTTTTGACTCTGTAATGCAGAAAAATTGTCTCGTTGACTATACATGTATTGTATGTCGAAAGACTATATCTCATTCTCTTGGATTCTTTAATGCTGAAAGGCTATCTCTTAGGTTCTGCAATGCTGTGAGACCAACTTTTAGACGCTGAAAGACTGTCTTTTGGACTATGTGACGCTGAATTACTTCTCTCTTAGACTCTATGATGCGGAATGACCATGTTTGGACATTATATTTATATTCTACGTCTCAGACTCTGCTAAGTGAAGGGACAATGCCTTTGGTCAATCGTTGCCAACATTGTAGCATCTTCGTCGTCGTCGTCATCATCATCATCATCATCATCATCATCATCATCATCATCATCATCATCATCATCATCATCATCATCATCATCGTCATCGTCATCGTCATCGTCATCGTCATCGTCATCGTCGTCGTCGTCGTCATCGTCATAGTCGTCGTCATCATCGTCATCATCACTGTTATCACCATCGTCATTGTAATCACAATCGTCATTGTCACCATTGTCTTCGCATCCGTCATCACTACCACGCTCATGATAGTCGTCATAGTTGTTATCGTCATTTCGTCAATATAGCAGCTAATAAAATATTATATTTGTTTCTTACATTGTCGTGAGATAGCATGACGTTCTTTGGAAATCCACTGCATCCTGCCTGGTAAAATGAAACAGACGGTTCTACATGGGCAGAGGTTAGCACATAATTATATTATTTACAAAAAGGAAGCATAACTTATTTTTATATGGAGAACTGGCAAGCACCTCAGATGTCTGGGTTTTCTTTCTTCAATCTCTTGGCTTTGTGCGTAGGTGAAACAGATTCAATAAACACTGGTAAATTTGTAGGCTAGGCTCAGAATCTTGACAAGTAGAAGGTGGTCCTGGTAGGCACCGATTTCTGGCCATTTGCCATTGGTATCCAAGACGCTCATGTGCATCTTGTAATCACTATGCTTAGTATGCATTCAAGATGCCCATGGGCTTCTTGTAATCTCTATGCTTCCTATGTATCCAAGACGCCCATGGGCTTTTTTAAATTTTCGAGTCATTCCCTTCTGACGCCATTTAATTTAACGACGGCAATGTTTGTGAGTTAGATAAAACCATTAAAACAACTGAAAATGAACACAGAATAAATGTTGAAGTGTAATGCGGCTAAAGAGAAATTCAGGCCGATTCATAAATGGGTACATACAAAAAGTAGCTAAAAATAGAAAATTTATTTATCGCGTCAATATCTTGAATACTGAAGCGTTGCCACTAAGGAAAGTTCGCAAGATGTCGCTACATGCAGTGAGACAACTAAAATACGAATATGTGTCTATCCGTGAGTTTTAAAGGGGTGGACATCTTATTCACCCTGGGCGTCTTGTAGCACTCTCCCCTATTTCCCTAAATATCTCTGATGTGTAATTTCCGACTTAATACCAATTTCAAGCAGGAAGACAGATAGCTCGGGTGCTAAATGTATATTAATGATATAATTAATAACTACATGTATGTACAGGGTGGGCCATAAAAAAGTAACCCCCTATGGTTTTTTGCCCATATCTTTGCCAGAAGTAAGAATTTCGAAATGAATTTTTACAAAATATTTCAAACAGAACAAAAGTATATACCACTTATAGTGCGGCCACCCACCGATTTTTGACCATTCAAAAGCGAAACGCAACAAAAAGTCACAAAAACACGATTTTATTAAGTCTCATCTCAAATAACTGTAGTCAAATGAACTTGATATTGCTTCACAACTTGTGTTCAATGTGCCGACCACCAGTGCCAAAACTTCTTTTGAGTCTCTTTGCAAAGTTCTTGATGGGCCTGTTGATTAATCTGACAAATTCCTTATAAATTTTACCAATTTGATTGTCGTCTTGCTAAGTGACTTCCCAGTGACGTGCAGCTGCGCTGGCACCCTGTTTCTTTTTTTAAATAGTAATAATAATGATCATCTGGCAAAATCAAGGCTAAGTGATAACAAATATTTGAGATCTGATGAGACTTAATAAAATTGTGTTTTTGCTAATTTTTACTGCGTTACCCTACTGATTACTGAATCGTCAAAAAACGGCGATGGCCTCACTGAATGTGGTATAACTTTTGTTCTGTTTGAAATATTTTGAAGAAATCTGGCCGTAATTTGTTGATATGAATTGTCTTTAAGCCTGTAAATTTCATTTCGATATTCTTACTTCTGACAAAGATATTGGCCAGAATAATTAAATTGGTTTTTTGCTACTTTTTGTTATGTCGCGTTTTTGAATCGTCAAAAAACGGTGGGTGGCCTCACTAAAAGTGATATACCTTTTGTTCTGTTTGAAACATTTTGATGAAATCCGGACATCATGTGTAAATATGAATTGTCTTTAAGCCTGTATTTTTTCATTTCGAGATTCTTACTTCAGGCCAAGATATGGGCAAAAAACCACAGGAGTTACTTTTTATGGCCCACTCTGTATACTATATATTGACCTATATATAGATAGGCGGACAGATAGACAGATGGGATAGATGGATTGATGGATTGATGGAGGGAAGAAGGGATGGAAAAATAGTTTGATAGATTTGATGAACGTATTCTGTGGGCTGCTATAAACACCGTGTATTACAGGCTGTCTGTACACTTAGTAGTTACTAGTTGAGATTTACCGTACGTCAATTAAGATAACTGCAAAACCTACATGCAGTGTGCTGTGCATTTGTTGATGTATCATTATGCATGTAGAATTTTTACAATTATTATCAGACAGACAGGCAGACAGGCACTGTACAGGCAGACAGAGGCACAGCTCTTTAAGCAGACATACAGAAAGGCAGATTTATTGTTAAGAACCTACCGTCTGTAAGATACAACAGCAGAGATTCGGTGCCTGCTGCAAGGTTCGAGTCATTAAAACATCTGGTGCTACATCATTCCCCAACTTCATGAACTCCTCCCACTAACACCAGCAAAATTAACACCAGCAAAAACTAACACCAGCAAAATTAACATCAGCAAAATTAACATCGGCAAAATTAACATCAGCAAAAATTACCAGCAAAATTAACATCAGCAAAATGAACATCGGCAAAATTAACACCAGCAAAAACTAACACCAGCAAAATTAACACCAGACTATTTCAATCGCTCTGACTGAGATCATTACCATTAGACCTATCATCATCATCATCATCATCATCATCATCATCATCATCATCATCATCATCATCATCATCATCATCATCATCTACGTCTACTTGCTGGGGTTATTACTGGAACATTTTTTACTAAACTCAAAACTGTCCTTTTTTGCCGTGCTAGAGTCGGGAGCGCTTCTGAGTAGTCGCCTTGAAGAAGCGCTATATAAATTCTTGAATGAATGAATGAATGAATCATCATCATCATCATCATTATTATTATTATTATTATTATTATTATTATTATTATTATTATTATTATTATTATTATTATTATTATTATTATTATTATTATTATTATTATTATTATTATTATTATTGCTATTATTAATATTATTTTAATCATTTTTATTATTATTTGTCCAAAGAAGTTATTGCTGAATAAATAACTAAACAGATAGGCCTAAAATGTGTTATTCAGAAATTTGCATTATAAGACAATGTAAATTTCTGAGTAGGCTACCGCATTCATCTATTAGATTCTATTGAATTATTTGTTGAGTTTATGCACGCTGTCATCGTGAATGGTCCATTGTCACTGCAACTCCTCTGTATGCTATTTAGCAATTTAGTTCTATAAAAACGCATAGGAAATTTAGATGCATGATCTACGCTCTGTTGTGATATTGTATCTTACTTTGTATACTCGTCGTTCTTCAGCCTTGTCGGTCTTGACTTTACTAACTTGAATGTCGGTCTTTAGTTGCGACATAAAAATAAGATAGAAGACATTTTACTATGTATACACTGTAGATCCAAGGCCGTATTTAGGGGTATGTTTGGGGTGTTTAACACCTGCCCCCAAATGAAAATGTAAAAATGAAATAACGAATTTATTTACACACGATGTAAGCACTAAGAGGAATTAATTTTGAGGCTATTGTATCTATGTGAAATTTTGCAATAGGCAAAGTGATTCGTTACAAGTTTGAGCACTGGTGGTGGATACATTGAACACAAGATGGGAAGGACCGTGAAATTCATTTGATAACAGCAATTTGAGAAATTACTTAATAAAATCGTTTTTTGTTACTTTTTACTGCGTAGCGTTTTTGAATCGTCAAAAAACAATGCGTAGTCTCACTAAAATTAATGTGATATAAACTTTGATCTGCTTGAAATATTTTGATGAAATCTGGACATTATGTGTAATTTGAAGTGTCTTTAAGCATGGAAAATTTGATTTCGAAATCGTAACTTTTGATCAAGATATTGGCAAAAAATCTTGGGGTCTTTTTTTGGCCCACCCTGTAGTTTACACTTGCGAGTATTTTACAATCTAATTTATATCCTAGCTAAAAATTCTTTTCATCTATCTAACATCTTTTTAAACAAAAAAGTATTTTCATATTATATCAAGTTTCAATTTACTCATTTATGCTACTTAGTCTGTACATCGGGCAATGCATCTCCTCCAAGCTTTTGCTCATTCGCTCATCGAAAAAATTATATGGCGCCTCGTCAAGAAATCTACTCAGAGGCGCTCCCAGCCCAGCCACATCTAAAAAATAGGATTCTAGGAACTTAAAAAATGCAAAGGAATTTAGCCTAGGCATAACTCGCTAGGTTAGTGGGAGGCCATTCCAGATAGCTTGACCCACAACAGCAAAGGCTCGACGCTGTCTGAGCTCGCGGAACCAAAAGCTCACCCGTTGTCGCAAAGGCAAAAGCTCGACGGGCTGCAAGGTCGGAGACAGGTCGACAAAGGCTAGACAAGTACGACGGAGCACAAGAAAGACGTCATCGCCAAACAAGTGCAGCAACTCGGTAGGAGATGCGCTGTGAAACAGGGAGCCAGTGAAGAATGTCACGCATAATTTGTAAGCAGAGACCGGGACATATTTAGGAACGCGGCCAATGACGCGAGCAACATAGAGAAGAACTTGTTCAAGGCGCCCAATTAGTCCAAGTGACAGACCAATAAGTACCGAACTGCAGTGATCAATCCTACTGGTGACAAAGGCATGCACAAGAGTCAAAGTAGCACTATGAGAGAGGGATCTTGAGACAACTCGGAGTTGACGAAGCTGGCAGTAGCAACTAGGCTACGAGTGACCAAATTGGTAATTATGCTTTGAAAAATTGAGCTCTTGATCCAAAGTAATGCCAAGGTCTCGCAGTGTGAGAGAGAACGAGATATCAGGGAAAGTTGCTGTTATTAAGTGCAGGTCAATGGACGTCAATATTGCTTGCGAGTACCAACCCAGATGAACTGAGTTTTAGAGGGATTTAGCAGCAAACGAAAGAAACAAGATTTAAAATGAAAAACCCGGGATTTTCTTAAATAATATGCATGACCAGCAAAGCTCTAGAAGGCTGACGATCCGTACTGTGATACGTCAACAATTATTAGTAGGCTATCTCTGTTGTTCGTTCCTGTGTGTAGGGCGCTCTTTTACCGAGCGATCTTTTATCAGTCCCTCTTTTGTTGGGCACCTTTTTGTCGGCGCTCTCTTGACGGGTAACCGTAAAAATCGTTAGCCTTCTAGAACTTAATCTTAACAATTTTAAGTTATAAAAACGAAGAAATCTTACTGCGAAAGGATCGACAGCACCGTCGGTCTTTTCCTGGCCAAACTGAACGATGGTCTTAAGATTTGGCAATGTCTTTTGCCATTCAAGAACCTGCGGTCTGAGTTTGACTGAATCGACCACCAGTATTCGACATCGAGTCGCTTTCAGCAAACTAACCGAAAACTCTTCGGAAGTGTTGGTGTGCAAAGGAACAGAAACGCCTCTAGAAACAGCAGGAAAACACCAGGCCTCCTCGAAACAATTATTAATAAACAGACAATTCATCATGAAAATCACTAAAAATGCTTTTAAATTAAAAAGATTTAAGTAGAGAACTTTCCACGTGGGATTTTGATAAGAGTCAAAACTGATCAGTAGGCCTACGCTATATTCACTTCAACATTAATAAATATTTGACTTAAACATTACTATAATAGATACAACTTCAATCGGAACATTAAATGGACATCATGTTCCAGAGAGATAGCCTATAAAAAGCGTAATTTTGTCATGACATTAATATGCAACAGGGCGGATCCAGGAATTTTCGAGGGGGGCCAAAAAATTTTGGGCTTGGGTCGGCCTTTTTTGTCGTTTGACCGAAACCAGAGTTTCATTTAGTCCCTCCTATGTGGTGATTGAGGTTTCTGGAAGTGTAGATTATTGACTGTCTGGAGGACAATCATGAGGCGCGTATAGCGCCGAGAGTGATGGGGGAGGGGTGTAGGGAGGGGATACGCCCCTCCCCAGCAGAAACTTTTTGAATTTTCACATTGCAATGGTAGCATTTTAAGCTGCTATCTTAGAAAAATAGCTGTACTTTTGAGTGCTTATAAGAGTGCCATAAGATCTCAATAAATATAGACTAGGCCTATAATTTAAAAAAAATTTTTTTGAAGTTTCCACACTGCAACAGTGCCCTTGTTAGATGTCATTTTAGCAAAAATACTCAATTTGTTCAGTACTGATAAAAATATATACAATATTGATATTAATATATACAATACAATATTAATAATATCTGCATATATCGAGTCCAGCAGCTCAGTTCTGATGTTCCTGGGTTATTATAGTGAATAACTTCAGACATGAGTATTAGGGTGTCCCACGATTGCACAGGAAAAATATTTTTCTTGAAACTTGAAATGCAGTCCCTCCAAAAAGTTTCCTTATGGTCCTATGATAGTACCTGCCAAATTTCTGGACATTTTGAAAATATTTAGAGGCCGCTCAAAGCTCACATATAATATGTGTAAGTTGTCACAAATTATACGTGCGACATATAGGCCTATGAGTTTGAAATTTTCGGAGGTCCACACTTTGATCCCACTAGCGTGCTTATGTATTGCTTAATAACCTTATATTGCTCTGAAATACTAAAATCTACAAATATGCAACCTTATTGTATTTGCGAATGAGGTTTTTCAAGCATAAGGACGACAGTTAAGCTCTCGAGCAAACGAATGATGTAAATGTCGTGCACTAGGATTGCAGGTCGCTACCTCCACATGGCAATCATCAGTGGAGTAGAAATGAATAAGGTTAACAGATTGTCAGTCTGATTTTTCTCTAGTTGGTGGAAGTAGCCTACAAACATGTTGGTGTGCTAAAGTTGACCTCTGGACCAGGACAGGAATCAACGGTTGCAGTTTGAACCTTTTGAAGTCGTGAAAGTGTGATGCATTAGGCCTAATTATTGGCAAATGCTTTGAGACAACGGCTTTCAATAACTGCATATTAAATAGAGTTTGCAATGCCTTGCACCCTTCTACATCAGCCATCAGTCGTAACATCTTGTTAACATCACAGAAATCTTTTAAGTCCAGTTGCCTGGTGCATTCTTTGTGTCCTTGGTAAAAATTTGTCCATCAATGGTCTGTAATTAAGCTCTGCAAGCCATTTAAAGATGAATGCTCCAATCTGGTTCACCATCAACCAAACCCTCGACCAATGCTACTGCAGTCTGCATCTAACAAATCATAAGAATTCATTACTGAACAGCTTTAGCGTGGCCATACTCGAAATATGACTATCAAGAATTTTCAAAACTCTTGGTATTCATGGTTGGATTGAACAATTCGGTAGCATTTCGCAAGCCTGTTGCCATCACAGAGCAAGTTGGATGGGTAAGGCAATATAGATCTAATTGCTTTATGATGGAAACGAATCACATATACAGTTGACGACCGTGAATTACAGGGCATCCAACCCAAACAAGTCTCAGATTTGTGATTGACATCTACAGTCAGGCGGTGTTCTCATGTAGAGTCACTGCTCTCTTTGAATTAATCCATAGCTTTATAATTCTGGCAATGCTGCTCTAGATGACAAGTCTGAAAATGATGCAACATCATTCTTGGTATACCAGCACCTAAGATATAAGAGATAGCAATTCTCTCTGTTCTTTCAGTGAGTTCTCATTAATGTGGAATAACGGGGTTATCTCTTCCTAAAAGTTTTTCCCAAACCATGCTGCGTTCAAATATAGTTTTCTCGATCTTTCGGTGAAAGAGTGGCGAGATAGCCAATCGTATAAGACCACGTGTGATTTTTCATAACGTTGGTCTGTGTAAATGACTGTGCTGAACAAACATGACGCAGCTTTGATACAGAATTTCAGCTCAACGATAACGAAGAACGTAGATCGGAGACAATTTCTCGTACAGGTTGTCGAAAAACACAGGCACATGTTTTCTAACCACAATTGTGACAATCTTGTTGACATGTGTAAATGTAGAACGTAGAACTGAAGAACAATTTGAGTGCAGTGATGTAGAATCAGCAGATCAGTATGAGAATAGTAAAAAAATAACGGTCCAGACGTTGATTTGTTGTGTAGCTGCATGGGGTGTGCAATTAAAACTTTACTGTGTGGTCCTAGGACAAATAGGGGTTGAACCTCACAGCCCCCTCAGAATTTCTTACTATGAAGCAGATGAAGGTATGGAGGAGCTAAAACCACGACTTGTTACATTATCAAGAGTTTGTAATGACTACTCCCAATGATTAGTTGTGTGTGCACTGATATTGTGTCCAAAGTTCAAAAATCTCAAATTTTTCTCGATTTTGCATTTTTTGAGCATAAGACTATGCCCAAAATATCCATTGTATCCAATAAAGTTAAATACCTGTTAATTCTACCATTCACGAGCTTTCCAAGGGTAGTAAATTTGTTATAATAGGATCAACGATTGGGATATAAAGGCATTTAGAAGTTGGACACATCAGGCGCAAATTATGCCAATATGGGTTAAATTTGGGCGGCTTGAGCCACCCCTAAATATTTTTTTAGTGTCATAAAACTTTACAGGTGTTATTATGGGACCATATGGAAACTTTTTAGGGGGACTGCATTTCAAGTTTCTAGAAAAATATTTGTTGGGACACCCTAATGAGTATAATAATATTATATTACATGAGCTGACTTTTCTGCACTAGAATCAGCTTATTCATGTTTCCTAAGATGGTCCTGAATTGCTGACCAGGACACACTTTGCAGTTAAATAATAACAAATGGTGCACAAAACAGCCAAGAACTAATAAATTGCGGGTGCCAAAATCTTAAAGTCATGTAGTAATGATGTTGTTTTACTTGGTGTTCAGGTGTTCAAACAACAGAACCAAAACAGTTTCAAATTTGACAGTTTCAGTTGAAAAAAATGTATTTGTGCAAATATTAAGAGTAAGTTACACTCATTTTTACAGGATTGTATCAGATGGCTAAAAAAATTCAGTGAACACAGGATAGCATATAAGAAAAGCACTCATATAGGCATGTGCGGAATTTATCAGGGCTATGGGGCTAAGCCCCCCAAGAACGCACAGATTTAGAAATTGGCCATACATTTTCAGGGGCTAGGAGGAGCTTGCAATCAAAGTGTTTCTATTTTTTGCATGTTCCATCAGTGGTAGCTTCTGCAAAAAGATCATTTAGCAAAAACAAAATGATAGATTTAAATATTTGAAGGACTACAATATCTCATTCACATCTTGTGGATTTGGCCAGGTTGACCTTTGAAAACTTTGAGTATAGGCCTAATAATATTATTATTGCTAGAACATTCGATTTTGAAACTGTCACAAGAAATTTGTAGAAAAAGGGGCCAGGAATGCTCCTTTCTTGAGCAAATAGGTACATTAAGTTTTTTTTAGAAGCATAGATCAAACTCTTGTTCGTGAAAGTGGTTTGCAAAATTTTTATTTCACAATGCAATTGTGCGAGAAGCTTACATTTGAGTCTCAGATTGAAGTGAAGGCACACACTGACAATGGACAGTTGGTTGACAAAGTTGCATTGCAAATGTTGCTTGGTAGACTGCATATATAATATTATATATAATTAATTATATGTATTATATTTATATATATATTCATGACATTATGGCTATGTTATAGATGTATGTTATGCGTGGCTAAGGGCCATAACCAGAGACTTTCCCCATAAATAATAATAGTGAATAATAGTTATTGTAGGGCTAGTGCATACAGCATGCAACATTGCTCTATTAGCTGTTGTTAATGGCAAACAAAAGTATTTTAAAAAGTGTTTATGTATTTATAATAGGAAGCACACAATGCTGAAATAATTCCAAGTTAAAGTATGAATAGAACTCACCCTATTATATTATTTTTAAGACCACAGCAAATAAATTACTTCCAACCACTGAATGAAACATGATGATGATGATGAAGATGATGATGATGATGATGATGATGATGATGATGCTTTGCCCGAAGGCAGGTTCATTGGCTTTACGCCCCTGGGGATGAGATGAGTGAGGTGGTTTCCCGTTGCCTTCCCCACAGACAATGATGAGCAAGCAACTTTCCCAAGGTCGCTCCGCAGTAGCTTGCGCCACCGCGTCCCTCACGTGCTAGCCCGAGATATCTAAATCTCTGAATGTGAACTCCCAGCCCGGGGCTTGAACCGCAGTCCGTTGCAACCAACAGACGAATGCAGCTCGAGCTCACTGGTGTAGCTATCTAGGCCATGAAACATAGTAAGGAATAAATAAGAACAAGAAGTAAACATGTGTGATCATTCACGACAGTTTCTTGCACATCTAGACTAAATTCAAAACTTAAAAAATTTAGCCCCTGAAATTTTTTGGCATCTGGGAAAAAATCCCTAATACTGTTGTTAGTGTTAACTTGCTTTGTAAATAATAGTTATTTGTTATTAGTTATAATTGTGTTTATCAGTGTTAATTTTTTTACATTTTACTAAAGAATATATACACGAATAACAAACATTGTATGCCATAAAATTTAAATCATAGTTGGATGCTGTTGAAAGATTGTTTCTTTTCATTGCTTTATATATTAAGACAATGCAATTGTGTGAGAGGCTTAGATTTTAATTACATTTATATATTAGTTCTCCTGACCATGATTGACTCCCTGCAAAAAATCTTTTGGGCGAGCATGGATGGGGAGGCCACGTCCCATGGAAATTTGGAATGGGGGAGCCATGGCGGGATTGGCCCCCTAGATCCGCCCCTGATATGCAATACGCTTAACGCAATAAAGGATTAGAAATAATTGCCAGAGATAATGGAGAGAAACGGTGGAGGATCTGCTGGGCGGGTCTGGTTGCGGTCGAAAAGAATTGGAAGGCGTAGGATCAGATTAATCAGGGTAGGAATTGCTAATGAGCGTTTGGAAATGTTAACCCTCGGGCTACCAAGGGGGTGGTTGCCACCCCCCTAGGTTTTTCCCAAATCAAACGCGTTCCGTCTGGAATAAAATTTTGAAAAAATTGGTAGCTGTAGAGGGTTCATTGGGACACATTTTGAGCTAAAATGTTTGATGATGCCCCCTACCGTTCAAAAGTTACACCCGATATACCCAAGGTACCAGGGGGTGGATACCACCCCCCTAGAATATCGTCTGTAACTTTTCCGCCCTTTAATATTAAGAGACACAAATTATACCATTCTATAGAGGGAATGTGGGGCTACATTTTCATGCTCACTGAGTTGTCTTTTGACAACCGGAAGTGCTCAAAATAAATTAAAATATATATAAAGGTGTTTTATTTTCATAAAATTGTCATGTTTTTGCTATTATAACTTATCCATAATTTATTTTTTACTAGAAATAAATTATGCCATTCTGTAGAGGGCATTTAGGGCTATTTTCTGATACTAAATAATTTGTTTTTTGATGACCGGAAATGCTCAAAATAAATTAAAATGTGTGAAAATGTTGGGTTTTTTACAACGCAAGCCGATATGTCTGCGTAAACGTTTTTCAGCGGCTAAAACATGTTTTTTTGTTTTGATTGAACATAAAATAGACTTATTACTAGTTTTTATAGTTGAATATTGGACTTTATTATATGTAAACTACTTTTTATATATAAATCATGTATAAAACACACATAATCTAATATATTCCTTATGCGTAAGTATACAATTTGTGAAATCGACGGGTACCCATGGTAAAAAATTCATAATTTCGAGGGGCATTCATATTTTCTGAACCTAAACATACCATTTTGTGCAGAAATGAATGCTGAATCCAATGGTGTATTACAAGTTATGATATCTCAAACCAAACCCAAAATCCGGGGGGTGGTAACCACCCCCCCTTGGTAGTCAGTGTTACAAAAAAAGCTTGGTAGCCTGAGGGTTAACCCTCAGGCTACCAAGCTTTTTTGTAACACTGACTACCAAGAAGGGGGTGGTAACCACCCCCCCCTGGATTTTGGGTTTCGTTTGAGATATCATAACTTGTAATACACCATTGGATTCAGCATTCATTTCTGCACAAAATGGTATATTTAGGTTTAGCAAATATGAAGGCACCTCGAAATTATGAATTTTTTACCATGGGTACCCGTCGATTCCACAAAATGTATGCTTACGCATAGGGAATATATTAGATTCTGTGTGTTTTATACATGATTTATATATAAAAAGTAGTTTACATATAATAAAGTCCAATATTCAACTATAAAAACTAGTAATAAGTCTGTTTTATGTTAAATCAAAACAAAAAAACATGTTTTAACCGCTGAAAAACGTTTACGCACACATATCGGTTCGCGTTGCAAAAAAACCCAACATTTTTATACATTTTAATTTATTTTGAGCACTTCCGGTCATCAAATTTTAAATTATTTAGTATCAGAAAATAGCCCTAAATGCCCTCTACAGAATGGCATAGTTTATTTATATTAAAAAATAAATTATGGATAAGTTATAATAGCAAAAACATGACAATTTTATGAAAATAAAACACCTTTATATATATTTTAATTTATTTTGAGCACTTCCGGTTGTCAAAGGACAACTCAGTGAGCATGGAAATGTAGCCCCACATTCCCTCTATAGAATGGTATAATTTGTGTCTCTTAATATTAAGGGGCGGAAAAGTTACAGACGATATTCTAGGGGGGGTGGTATCCACCCCCCTGGTACCTTTGGTATATCGGGTGTAACTTTTGAACGGTAGGGGGCATCATCAAAACTTTTAGCTCAAAATGTGTCCCAATGAACCCTCTACAGCTACCAATTTTTTCAAAATTTTATTCCAGACGGAACGCGTTTGATTTGCGAAAAACCTAGGGGGGGTGGCAACCACCCCCTTGGTAGCCCGAGGGTTAAAGTCTTACCCGTTGTTGCAGAGGCAACAGTATTGTTGGCGTCACTGTGTGATAGATTATTGCGCAGAGCAAATAGTTACATAGAAATGGTGATGCCGAGATACAAAGAGTTCATGTGTCGTCGCTTAGGTTCATCAATTAAAAAGTGCTCAGTAGGCCTAAGTAGAGCTTACCCTGCAAATATGATGCCGAAATGAGTAACGACATATTCGGTGGCATTGTGTCCTAAGATACCAACTCCGTTGAATCTCTGCAGACCAAGCTGCAACAGTCAAGAACATCGAATGTATTAGCAGTACAACTGCGTTCCTCTTCCACCTCTTCTTCTTCGTCATCTTCATCTCCAGCATCTCCATCATCTCCATTATCTCCATTATTTCCATTTCCATCTCCTTCTAGTTCTTCTCCTCCTTCTCCTCCTCCTTCTACTCCTTCTCCTCTTTCTCCTTTCCTTTTCATTTTCCTTCTTCTTCTTCTCCTTCTCCTCCTTCCCCTCCATCTCCTCTTCCTTCTTTTCCTTTTCGTTTTCCTTTAATTTCTTCTTCTTCCTCTTCTTCTTCTTCCTCTTCCTCTTCCTCTTCTTCCTCTTTTTCCTCTTCCTGTTCCTCTTTTTCCTCTTCCTCTTCCTCTTTCTTTTCCTCCTCCTCTTCCGCTTCCTCTTCCTCTTCCTTTTCCTCTTTATCCTCCTCCTCCTCCTCTTCCTCTTCCTCTTTATCCTTCTCCTCCTCTTCCTCTTCCTATTCCTTTTCCTCTTCTTCTTCTTCTTCTTCTTCTTCTTCTTCTTCTTCTTCTTCTACTTCTTCTTCTTCTTCTTCTTACTCTTCTTCTTCCTCTTCTTCCTCTTCTTCTTCTTCTTCTTCTTCTTACTCTTACTTTTACTCTTCTTCTTCTTCTTCTTCTTTGTACTCATACTCTTCTTCTTCTTCTTCGTCTTCTTCTTCTTCTTCTTCTTCTTCTTCTTCTTCTTCTACTTCTTACTCTTACTCTTACTCTCACTCTTACTCCTCTGCTTCTTCTTCTTACTCATCTGCTTCTTCTTCTTCTTCCTCTTCTTCCTCTGCTTCTTCCTCTTCTTCTTCCTCCTCCTTCTCCTCTTCCTTCTTTTCCTTTTCCTTTTCCTTCGTCTTCTTCTTCTTCCTCTTCCTCTTCTTCCTCTTTTTCCTCTTTCTCTTGCTCTTCCTCTTTTTCCTCTTCCTCTTCCTCTTCCTCTTCCTTTTCCTCTTTATCCTCCTCCTCCTCCTCTTCCTCTTCCTCTTTATCCTTCTCCTCCTCTTCCTCTTCCTATTCCTTTTCCTCTTCTTCTTCTTCTTCTTCTTCTTCTTCTTCTTCTTCTTCTTCTTCTTCTTCTTCTTCTACTTCTTCTTCTTCTTCTTCTTACTCTTCTTCTTCCTCTTCTTCCTCTTCTTCTTCTTCTTCTTCTTCTTACTCTTACTTTTACTCTTCTTCTTCTTCTTCTTCTTTGTACTCATACTCTTCTTCTTCTTCTTCGTCTTCTTCTTCTTCTTCTTCTTCTTCTTCTTCTTCTTCTTCTTCTTCTACTTCTTACTCTTACTCTTACTCTCACTCTTACTCCTCTGCTTCTTCTTCTTACTCATCTGCTTCTTCTTCTTCTTCCTCTTCTTCCTCTGCTTCTTCCTCTTCTTCTTCCTCCTCCTTCTCCTCTTCCTTCTTTTCCTTTTCCTTTTCCTTCGTCTTCTTCTTCTTCCTCTTCCTCTTCTTCCTCTTTTTCCTCTTTCTCTTGCTCTTCCTCTTTTTCCTCTTCCTCTTCCTCTTCCTCTTTCTTTTCCTCTTCCTCTTCCTCTTCCGCTTCCTCTTCCTCTTCCTCTTCCTCTTCCTCTTCCTCTTCCTCTTCCTCTTTTTCCTCTTCCTCTTCCTCTTCCTCTTCCTATTTTTCCTCTTCCTCTTCCTATTTTTCCTCTTCCTCTTCCTCTTCCTCTTCCTCTTCCTCTTTCTTTTCCTCCTCCTCTTCCGCTTCCTCTTCCTCCTCCTCTTCCTCTTCCTCTTTATCCTCCTCCTCTTACACAAAAATTATTATAGGCAGGAGATGCAGACATTGGTCATGGGCAATTGTGATGCCAATCCAAAATTTCGAGACTGATAATTATGGTCATTAGAGTTACATATTGGTATCTCGAGAGAGTAGTAGCCTGTGGGAAGACTATTTATAAAGTTTAACTCTGCTGATCACTGCATTGCATTCTCATTTTCGTTGCTCACCTTAATAAATGATTGAGCCGCATGTTGAACCTGCTCCAGCAGTTTCTGGTACGTCACTTTAACCCATTTTCCATCCACCATCGAAGCTAAAACACGAATCGTTCAAGTGAAATAATTCAAAATCGCTGCAATTTCATAAAATGTATAGCTTAGGCTACGAACTGGTAATAATAGATTATATGATATGTAATGCGATTACTGACAGATGCACGGAGAAATTCAAGCCCAGAGTTGGTATTATTTTCCAGGGAGCTGGAAGAGCCATTTAGGACCACAAATGCACCCGGACGGTGATGAACAATCCCAATAATATTCGGGATCCACATAACCAGCATTCATTCATTCATTCATTTCCATAATTTACATAGCGCCTCTTCCAGAGAACTACTCAGAGTGCTCCCAGTCCAGCCACAGAAAAAATTAGATATCAGGGGTTTATAAAAGCTAAAACATTTGACGGTGAGTTCGTGACCCTCATTTTTTGCCCCCGTCTGCAAAAATATCACCGGGTGGCGCAAAAAATGATCTCCAGGTCATAATTTCTCTTCACGTGATACCTAGGCTTTAACTCCGCCAGGTGCCACGCTTTCGGGTAATCAGCGCTTGTCCCAATCCATGATAAAGGAGGAGGGTTCTGCGGTGGGCTTGCATCCCACCCAGGTAAAAACAGCGTTAGCTTAGTAAAAAAAAACAGAAACAACCGGGGCTATAGGCCAACTGGTAAATTTTGAGGTGAGTACACGTTGACCGGGATAAAACCGAATTTTTCGGACCCAAAATGTCTGACGACGTTGTTTTACTTTTGTTGAATGTCCACAAGTTCCCGTCTAAAAACCTGACTTTTTTAGTCATCCGTCTGAAATCTTCAGCAAATGTCCACAATTTCCCGTCTGAAAAACCTGATGACCTTTTTTAGTCATTCGCCGCTCTGAATTTCATGAAAATACACCTAGGCCTAAATACCCGCGTGTACCCTGATTTACGCACGTAATGCGCGTATACCCTGGTTTTCGGGAGGTGAGTAGCCTATACGATGCCGATTTTTCCCGGAGTGTACGCCCGCGTATGCCCCTGATTCACCAGGTCCTGGTCACCTGGTGCCGTCAGCTCTTGGAGCTCTGGCGACAGTCATGATGTACCCTCTCCATTGTCTCCATTTTATTGTCGCCTCTCTTAGCTCTTCCAAGCTCATTCCAGACTTTTCCTGTACTGATTACACCCCTGCAAACAACGCATCAAATTAATTCACATTAACCCGGGTAGCCAAGCAGAGTGTGAATAGATTCCCGAGTGGAAACGTGGGAAGGAAGACCAAGAAAATCTTAGGTGAGTAACTAACACGCTTTTTCCGGTGGTGATTCTGGAGAATATACGCTGTACAATTATACCCGCGTATTATACCATAGAGAGCAGCTTTGATCTACGGTGTCTGGACATGACATGGTAGGACGCTGTGGAGGTGGCGATGAACAGGGTCACAGGGAGAATGGAGAAGCTGCGTTGCCCGATGTGCAGTCCTGCACGGGAAGGACTATGGTCCAAGTTAAGGATTTGAGATAATGGTCGATTGACTAGGTGGTTGTGACACTCACCGAAAGCCAGCTTGTTGGGGTATTTGTTGACGGAATCTCTTAGTACGCTCATCACAGTCATTGGCTTCTGCGCCAGAGGTCCCGTCTTCGCCGTATGTAGAACCACCGGACGCTCTAAGAGCCAGGACACGTGCTTTGTGGCAGTCAGCGGTTCATCAGGATCTTAGAATAAACATAGAACACAGTACTATAGTCGAAAGAATGAACAACTATTTGTGATACGATCTGGCATAATAAGGCTTAGGTCACACGATAGCATTTTGAGATCATCGTCGATTTAAGTGAACTGAGTCGCAGGTCGATATTTGCTTTTTTGCATTTTCCTATAGGCCTAATTATTGTAGGCCTACACCGTATTTTCTAATTATTCGCCAAGTAGACTATCAAAGCTAAATTCGTCTGGAAATATTTTAAATTTATTTCATTTGTGATCGTTGCAATCGTTCCAAAGTGTCAAAATCGGAAATTTAGTGCATTTTCAAATCATTGCCGTCTGTCATATGACCTTTCACCCTATAATTGAACTTGGTATCCTCTGGAAGCTGAGGCTGTGGGCTAACCACTGGCGATCACATAAAATATGCTAATTATTTTCAGGCCATGATAATAAGCAGAATTAAGAGGCAGCTTGAGTAAAGAACGAAACTATGGTGATCACTTTTACCCCGCGTTTCCAGAAAACCGCATAATCGCAGTTTGGACACTAAAATATTCATAACTCTGTCAAATATCAATAATTCAATATAATTATTTGATCAGAATAATGATTGTTTCAAACGGAAGCGTCTACTGTTTAACTTTGTCCCCCGAGTCAGGACTGCCATGGCTCAATCCAGATCATTTGCCTGCATTGGTCCCTCCCTATGGAATGGGCTTCCCCCATCAGTTCGCTCTGCCATTCTCTCTGGTAGTGTATCCTCGTCTTTCTCTCGTCTAAAAACTTGTCTTTTTTCTCGGAGTTAAACGCACTGGGAGCGCTTCTGAAATGCTCTTGCTGCGAGAAGCGCTTTATAAATGGTCAGATTAGATAAGATAAGATGGTATTAAAACGCCATTTTGATTTTTTAATGGCAAAAGAGTGATTTTGCAGACGGCATCACATTTATACAGCCTATAATTTAGCACGCTTGGTCCTAAGTTTTTGTAACCCAGGATGACATGCATATCGGGTAACATTGCACTGACAACAAAAACAACGACAGCAACAACAATAGCAATAATAATAATAATGTTAGTAAGCTTACCATAATGATACCAATAATAATTATTATCACATAAATGGTAATGGCAATAAAAAAAATTTAATAATAATAATAATAATAATAATAACAATAATAATAATAATAACTTCGGTAGCGAAGTCCCTGAGGGCGGTAGTGAAGTCCCTGAGGGATCCTGGGGGCAAAAAAAATAAAGTAAAAATAATAATAATAATAATAATAATAATAATAATAATAATAATAATAATAATAATTTGATTATAATAATAATAATCATAATCATAATGATACTAACAATAAAAATACAAATACCAATAACAATAATAGTAATAGTAAAAATTATTATTATTATTGTAATTACTATTAATAATAACATTCTTTTGTCACCAGAAAATCTTTGTAGGCCTGTGACCTGCGGAATCATGAATAACTTGGGTAAAAATAATAATGATAGTCATTGACCTGTTAAATTGGCAAACTTTGGCTATTAATAAAATTCACTTGAAAATACCAACCGAGTCTGACTAGTTTTCTCTGCAACGTTTGCATGGAATGTCTCCTTGAAGCGTGTTAACTAAGACTATTTTGTAGGCAGTTTGCCTGCGTGCATGATCCGTTATTTTTAAAGGTCACAATTTTGATAAGGAAATCTAAAAGTCTCGCGTGATGGCTAAGTACGTGCATCTAAACATACGATGAGTTCATTATTTTCTTGAAGCGATTATTGCGAATTTTTATTGGACGAATTTTTATAAGAGCTGCGTGCGGGGTAGGGCACGATATTCTCGTGCGGTTGAATGGAAGTGGGGAAGATCATTTCAACCTGATGACTTATCACCAACCGGCCGCAGCATTATTCTGGTCAACCCCAGACTAGTCCGCCACTGGTCCCCCCAGCGCACAAATCACGAATCTCTTTGCTTCCACGTTCTCACAACCGCTCAATTCCTCGTCCGAACTCCTCACCAGACAGGGAATAATAGCCGGATGCTTTGGACTAGATCTAATTTACATAGTTTTGCGCCTTAACTTCACTATCGATTAATATTAGACTAGGCTACTGCACTTTATAGTATAATTGCTATCATGTGTTATTTTACATTAGGCAATTATTAATATTATTATTATTATTATTATTATTATTATTATTATTATTATTATTATTATTATTATTATTATTATTATTATTCGACAAAATCCGGTTGGACAAAAGAACCGCGGAAGGCCACGGAATTAAAGCGCTGGATGGTGACTGACAAGCGCTGGAAGAGATAACAAGTTTCTCTAGAGTCTCCGGAAAGTTGGGAAAGACGTCTTCCTAGATCTTTAATAAAATCAAGGCCGTCTTCGTTTTTTCATTATTATTATTATTATTATTATTATTATTATTATTATTATTATTATTATTATTATTATTATTATTATTATTATTATTATTATTTCGATGTCCCAATTAATTGCGTGCATGTTCTTGATCAGATTGCATTCGACTCACCCATCCTGCCTTCGAAAGACAACGGGTCTGAGCCACCGTCCGGCAACTGTAACGTCCGACTCATCGTTTTCGCTGCAGCTCCGGATGATTTTCTCCGCGAACTTGACGTCGATTTCTTTTCCTCCTCACCCTTCGACGAGTTTGACTTTTTTTCATCCTCGCCAGGTTTCTTCTGCGGCTTCCTCTTTTCACCCGAAATCGATTTCTTGCGCTCATTTGATTTATTCAGCGAGTTGTGACTCGAGGATGACATAGTCAAATCCGCCGTTTTTCTTAAATTCTTGTCTTAGGCTGACGAAAGAATAACGTATAGGCCTAATATATTATAATCTTGCAGTTCCAACTGCATCTGTGACGGTAACCTTAACGGTAACTATGACGGTAATGATTGCCACTACAGAAACAAGTCATAGATCTATAATTATTAGGCTATGTAATTGAATATTTATACAGCGATATTAACAGCAAACAAAATCAAAGACGTTATACTGTGGGTCTATAATAGATGTTAGACTTCATTACGCAAGCGAAAAGGTCTATTATTACGGTACACCAGTTTAAATATAGCAATTAGGCCTACTCTAGCAGTAACATTAAATGCAACAATTATAAAAATCATGATTGTTAGCGTTTTGCTTATTTGTTCGCTGCATATTAACTTGGATTTGGCTGACCCCTCCCGAGGGATTTATTCCAGCCGGAAGGAAAAGAAGAAGAAGATATCAACTTTGGCCTGTCTTGTCTTTAACCTTTCTCGATTCGAGGGTTGGCCGCTTGATGGACACGCCTTCGCCACTTCTTCCTGTCCTCCGTCTCCTTCAGTATCCTCTCGAATGGTAGTTCCATCCACGTGATGATATTAGCGATCCATCACATCCTTGGTCTTCCCCTTGCCCTTGCTCCCGAAATTGTACCCTGTATTATTTCCTTTCCCAGGCATCCCTTCTGTTTCCTCATCAAATGACCGAAGTAAATGAGTTTCTTTCTTTTTATCGTGCTCAATAAGGTTCTCTGTGTTCCCGTTTTCTCCAATACCCATTCGTTTGTTCTTTTCTGTGTCCATTGCACCCTCAAGATCTTTCTTAGGCATTTCATTTCAAAAGCATTAAATGCTTTTGAGATGAAATTTAAAAAATCATCCTCTTCTCTCTTTCTGATCGTCCAACTTAGGCTACCTCTGTCAATAATTGTTAGCCTATAAGCTGCCTCTGTCTTTCTCAGTTTTGTGCATTCTGCTCAGGCGCAATATAAAGTGGATAAGCCTAATACTGCCGAATAACTCCGCCTCTGGTTGCACACTGCCAGCCTGGATAAAGGAGGAGGGCGTCGCTAATGGTCTTTGTTACCACACAGTGATGTTAAGCTGCAAATACTACTAAGCTTACTACTCATGAATAATTGCTGTAGGCTAAATCTGCCACCGTTTATGGTAAGAAAAATTGCGATGTCAATAAAAAAGCGCCACAAAAGTAGCCTAACTGTAACGGAGTTTGTTCTTTTAGTCTATGCATCTCGACAGAAGCCTAATCCCATAAGTGAGACATTTTATTGAGAGAAAAATTTAAAAAAAGAGCAAATTTGTTCGCTCTACGACCTTATACCACATAATCCTCTGTTATTAGGCGCAGCACTCATGAAATTATTGTATGTTGCGGTCATTTACCTGCAAAAATCTGTACTTACCTTCTTTGCTTAATACGGGTGTTAAGCTAGCTCTAATTATCTATCCAATTTAATCAAAATCGATATATATTTTCCTGACAAATAATCTCATTAGTTTCAAACAATTTCGAAAAAGACATGGTGCCATGGAACTTCAAAGTTGTAGGCTACTGATTGCGATTATTCTGTTTTAGTTTTAGATCTATTTATTTATTTATCGCATTTGCTATTTGCTAAAGCCTCCCTTCAAGCCCTCTACTCAGAGGCGCCTCCGACTACAGAGCGGACACTGCATCGGAGTTTCACGCCAAAGCGCTGAGCAATTGCGAGTGAAGGACTTGCTCAAGGTCCTTACGCGGCGGCTTGAGGTTGATTCGAAGTTTCAAAGTTTCAAACCTGAAACCTTCCGGCTCCAAGGCACCGAACCCACAACTACACCACCACGCCTCACTAAGGAGCTTAGGCTTGATGTATAATGGGTAACCGGATAACTCAAGTTTACTCATGGAAACGGTAAAAGAGAGAGACAGCGAGAGAAATGGAGACACAAAAAGGAGAGGGCAGAGCAGAAATGGAGGATGCGCTTGTTGTCGCCATCCAATAGACCAATATTTAGAACAATCAATCAATCATGTATTGATCCAGAGGCACTGAAATTGACCATGCACACAAAGAACGTGGAGCAACTAATCAAGAAACAAAGTTTACCCAATGAAGACAACATCCCGCATAAATGCAAGCATAGGCCTGCATGCAATCATAGTAGAAACAATTACCTCAAATGTTTGACATTTCCCAAAGAAAATAATTATAAATAAAATCTCAATTTCTAAAAGGTTCTTATTGCAATTAGTGTAACATCTGACTTACGATATGAGAAGCTTCTTCAGGCGAACTATTAGTATCCTGATCAAACTGAAAATTAGCACATTGACACAGATTCAGAATTCAAATAGAGTAGGCTATTATCGCTTTTGCGTCACCATAGCGACGCACGGATTACATAATCGTTTGCGTCACGTATACGTTTTTACCTCTATGCATTTGAACATTTCAGTATCAATAGTTTTATTAACCATGGGTCTAATAGAAGGCTAAACGTCATATGAAATTGTTTTAACACAAATAGGCCTACGTAGACTAACTGTTGAAATTCGTCATGGATATAGAACGACGGATAAATTATCTTGAATCGCAGTGCGACCAAGAGAGGACTTTACTTACAAGTTATGCCAACTTGCAGCTTTAATTTCCGTTTTCTATAGCAGTTAAACAGCAACTGTACTGGTGAATGGAGACAGACGAAAGGTTCCAGAAGAGAAGCGTTTCTATTTAAACTAGAATTTAAAACAAAATTTAGTAGTGTAGGCGGCCTTCCGTTCACTGTAGAAGTACATTGTAGGCAACGTTAGACCAGCTTGTAGCCAATTTTAAGCTTATTCCGTCTAGCGAAACAAATTCCATCATTGACGTAAGAAATCTTTACGACTTAGTCGCGAGATATTAAGTTTCGGTAGCCTACTTTTTATATTAATTATCATCACAAAAGTGTTTAGACTTGAGTAAATGATCCAGTGCATCATTGGTGGCATATTTGCAAATAATTATTTTATATGAGACCATTAAGCAGCGGGATACAAGGAAGATAAAAAGATGCTGTTTAAGGAAGTTTGCATTGCACTACAAAGATTGCCATGCAGTCGCCAATTCAATTGATAGATTATACCGGCAATGTGTCACATTGATAAGTTGAACTAATGCAGGCATAAATATCCGGTTGAATCGAACTTAAATGACGTGGTAGCTATTAAAATAGTAGGCCTATGCATGGCTTTACATTTAGGTTACATTAACAAATTTCCATTTATGACCCATCGAAATGTAAAGATCTTGCTTTGTCCCTTGATGTCGACACCAGCTGCACATGTAGCCTATGCGTCTTCATCCGATTCACGCGAAATTGATAATTTCTTGAAGACCGCGTGTTTAAACGTTCACTTGATCTAGCTTCTTTGAAAACTGAAGAAAATCTTACAAAGCGATTAAGATCAGGAATATTTTCTTAATTTATCTGACTAAATCGGACTTGCTGACGGGCTTAGGCCTACTTCCGATTAAAACGCAACGTAGCCTATAATAGACTAGAGAAGCATGGCAACGTGTTGTGGAGACGGGAAACTCCAGGAAGGAGCATGCCATATAGAGAAAGATACGCATGTTCTGAGAATGTCATCGAGTTGAACCATGACAAACTCTCATAATTATGCATAGCAGTGTTTGTAATTTAAATAAACAATCCGCCTGCTGTAGTTCCAGTGCCATTATAACTGGCCTATTATTAGCTATTGGCCTATAATATTATTAACTATTGACCTTCTGCCTATTGAAGACGACAGGAAATTCCACCACACCGTTAGTAGGCCTCTAGTTTATTGAGTTAAAAATTTAACTGCAACGGTGATGCGAACTCAAGTATAAAACAAGTTAAGATTGACCAGACAATGAATAACACTCAAAGAGATGTTCCAAGGGACTAAGGTAGGCCATTCATTTAATTCAACCTTCAAATAAGAACTTACACAAAATTCTGTTAAAGCACACCCAGTCACTGTCTAAGAACGTACGTGTAGGCATACACTCTGAAGGCCAAGGCTGAATTATATTTAACTGGGAATTCCACAGCAACTGTTAATATAAAAACTCCTTGTCAATAATAATAGGCTATTATTATGTCTACTGTGTTGATCGGTCTTCATGTTGACTGGCCTGCATCAAACACACTGTAGGCTAAGTGAGTTTCCAACGAGGTCAATGCATAGTACTCTATAATTATATGCACCCAGCATGGCCTACGTTTGGGTGCAGCTCTAGTCTAGCAGTCTTATTCTGGATCCTTTAGGACTCCTGGATGGTTAAATTTGGCAGATTCCACTTTCACCTGCATGCCTCCGTGACTTGAGGTTCCTGTGCTTCCAAGCACTTTTGCTACAAATTCCTTTAGCCTAACCATTTTGCGTAGGCCTATAAATTCATGTCTCATACTTGAAAATACTGTCAGGTTAAGTCTGCTGTTTCTTTAACTTAAACTGGTATCGGTAAATGAGAACTGGCAAGAAAATGTTGCTTAGCTGTATAAAGCTATGTTCTTGTGTTCGTCTGCAGAAATGTCTGATCTAGTTTCTATGGCTGATAAATCGAAGACCAACACCCGACCATCACTCCATGGTTTAATATCACTGATCCATAAGTTGTCGGCCACAATCAGCCGCTTATTTGATTCGTCCAAACATATCCGACTGGGAAATCGTAACTCGTCCCCTTGCGAGAAAAGTCCTCTAATGAATGTCAGCTCTGGACTTAACAGCACCACTCTGCTGTTGTCTTTGTCAGCTACCAACATACGTCCATCGGAATAAGTAGCCATATGGACAGGGACAAACAGCTGATCATTACACGATCCTTTCCTCCCACCGAAATACTGTTTTACGTTCCCCTTTTGGTTTACAACACACACTCCATGTCGTGAATCTGCTCGATTGCCATGAGAAATGACGTATTCATTTCTGCCTCGCTTCAATGTGAGCCATGGACTTGCAAGGCCAACATCCGATGGCAGTTCTATCAAGCGAATCAAGTCTCCATCTGGCGAATATTCGCTTACTCTTCGCTTGTAAAGAGATGTCAAGATGACATTGGATTCACTTGTAACCGACAAACGACCTGTTATGCAATCCGTTGACCATTTCTTTTGAACAATTCCTTCTGAGTCGATCCTAACAATGTCTGCATGTTGCTCTTCGTTTTGCTTCTTATCGACAATATACAGACATTTATGTTTAGAACTGGATTGCATGTCCCATGGAATTTCTAACTGGTGACCAGTTAACAGAAATTCTCTTCTCGATTCCAGTTTCTGCAGATCTCCGAATACTTCAATTTCCGGCCATCCGTTGATTAGAACGAAAAGCTCATCGAATAGAATCGTCAATCCAAAAACCGCTTTGTTTCCTTTGCGAGATGCTTTGGGTATCAAAGTTCGAATTAGAATCGGTTCGTCTGTATAGAAAAAATCATGACAGATTAATCATTCTTTGAAAATATTAAATGCAAATCCCAGGTGTAGCCTAAACCCAACAGTCTGGATAATTGTAATCTAATATTTTGACTTTCAAATAGCAAAGGCGTCCTACACCTGTGACAAACTTAACTGAAATTATTCATTAAAAACACCGGATTTACACAATACACCACATTTGGTGATAATTTACGGTCCATACTTTTTAAGAGACTGTCCTCATGGGTCTAGGAATTTACCCCCCGGCCCATTACCCCTGCCATTACCTCCCAGCCATTACCCCCAGCCATTACCCCCCGTAGGACATTACCCTCTGCCATTACATCCCGTCTGCTTACATTTAGGTTCAGTGTATGTATGCAAGTAGACTATATATAAGTATGTATGTGCGTATGTAGGTATGCATTTATGTATGTATGTATGTATGTGAGTATATACATACTTACAATACATACATACTCAATACATACCTTTACATACATACATACATACTTTCATACATATACGACATACATGCATACTTACATACATGCATACATACATACATATATCATACATACATACACACATACATTCATACATACATACAACATACATACATACATACATACATACATACATTACATACCTACACATACATACATACAATACATACATAAATACATACATACATACATACATACATACATACATACATACATACATACATACATACATACATACATACATAAACTGGTCCTAATATGTAAAGAGACGGGGTAATGGTGGGGAGGGGGTAATGTCCTACGGGGGTAATGGTCGGGGGTAATGGCAGGGGGGTAAAGATCGGATACCATCCTCATGGTTCAGACAAAACGATATCTGGCAGAATATCGGGGATTATCGGGGTATACACCTGCCTGAAACATCACAAGTTCGAGTCACCTAACAGCGGTAGAAGTTAAGCGCTGCATTACATACAGTGATGCATTCTGAGAATGACTAATTGGTAATTGCATTTATAAATTGATTGTATGGGGGAGTCGAGGATCGGCACAATCAACGCTGGCAGCCATACTAAAAATACAGAGCCGGTGCCATGGTAGTATTAACTGTTCATTAGAAATGCATTCTCATTACATTGCTCGTTCAATACTAAATTCTGCTCACTCATTCTTCGTCACGCTACAAATTTTCAGCAGTAACAATGACGAATAATCGTACGTTGAAATATTACATATTTTAACGTGGTAATTTCACTCAACCTGCCATTCAAACATGCCCCACGCACAAATTTTGTGCACGAACGGGATTTATCTCGAACATAATGTCATCACAATGTCATGTGTGATCTGGTAATGCATACGAAGGCCACGCTTGTAGACAACTCTGAGACAGGGTAAGGAAAATAGTCTATTAGGCCTGCCATTCTTTGTGCCTTTATCAGCATTTCAATTCACGCCTCTATGTAAGAAAAGTCTGCAGCACAAATGATAAATCGTGCAAGCAAGAAAATGAAATCGATATAATAATAATATTATAATTATAAAGCATTTACTTGTTTCTGTTTCTTGAATATTTGTGAATAAATTATTTTGTTCGTCATTCGCTTCGTTATGCTGTTGCTTCAATTCCATCTCCAGTCCATTTGCTGAATTGTCTATGACAATAATAGACCGAAAACTGCCTAGTAAATAACAATGATAGATGGATAGATGGATAGATGGATAGATGGATAGATGGATAGATGGATAGATGGATATATAGATAGATAGATGATAGATGATAGATAGATAATGTGAGCTAATTTTGTATAACGTATAGTGATCAGCTAATTGTTGAGCGTACGGATAGGCCAGCTCAAGGTCAGCTAATTGTTGAGTGTACAGACAGACAGGCCAGCTGACTGAGTGGCGGGAAAGTGCCGCGGCGCGTCGTCGCCGGAGAGAGAGAGAGACCGACAGACAGCGAGAAGGACAGAGAGAGGCAGAGAGAAGGACAGTGCGACCGAAGAGAGAGTGTACGCTGAGAGTGAGATAAGTTGTAGAAGGAGTGCTAGTCGTGTGTAGAAGACGTTAGAGTAGTAATATAATAAGATGGCGTTTCTGTAGTGCAATTGTATTGTTTGTCGTCGTTGATGCATTGTTGTGTTGTTTGCGAATGTTGGAAATCGAAGAAGAAAATACAAGAAACTGATCTTTGTTGTAAGTGAACAAGTTTAAGAACTTTAGACACTTATAACCTAGCCATAGCTACCGCAGTACAGTGAATAGGTTAGGCTTAGGTTGCGCTACAGAACAAAGAAGAGACTGGAAAAATCGTTGGTCATTGTGGAAGATCACATTTGGTGGCAGCGGTGGGATAGTCAATCCAAGTTACGGACGGTGGGATAGTCAATCCAAGTTACGGACGGTGGGATAGTCAATCCAAGTTACGGACGTTGGGATATTGTCAATTCAAGTTACGGACGGTGGAATTTTGTATCCAAGTTACGGACGGAGGGATATTTACGAATGGTGGATTTTTAGTCCAAGCTACGGACAGTGGATTTCAAATCATTACGAGAAGCCGACCACACGGGAGAAGGAGAATGAGCATTTGATCAACCGGAGAAGCATTCCGAGCATCCGAACAACTGGTGAGAAGATACAACGGGCATACGAACGACATTACGACAACGCAACGCCAGAGAGAGGTAAACAAAACTCGCTCCTTGAATAAACAAGCAATAAGAATTAAAGTCAACCAATCACAGCAATTATAGCCACTCCCTCGATTTCTTCACGGAAATCATTTGAAGTAAAGAAGTAAGATGGAGAAACTTACAGAACAAAAACAAGCTAGTATAAAAAAGATGTCTTCAGATCGAATAATAAAATTATTAATCGAAACTGGTCTAGACGTGGAAGATGTCGAAGAGATGTCAAGGGAAAATTTGATGAGAGCTTTAGCAGAGGATTGGCTAAAAAAGGAAGCTGAAGAGAAAGGCGCTGTGGGTGGGGCTGAGGAGAAACCACAGGCTATGTCTATGGAGGCGTTGATGCAATTTATGATGATGAGGGAGGAGCAACGGAGACAAGAAGAGAAAGAGAAAGAGGAGAAACGTAGACAAGAAGAGGAGAAACGTAGACAAGAGGAGAAAGAGAAAGAAGAGCAACGGAGACAAGAAGAGAAAGAACGGAAGCAAGAAGAGAAAGAGAAAGAGGAGAAACGTAGACAAGAAGAGGAGAAACGTAGACAAGAGGAGAAAGAGAAAGAAGAGCAACGGAGACAAGAAGAGAAAGAACGGAAACAAGAAGAGAAAGAGAAAGAGGAGAAACGGAGACAGGAGGAGAAAGAGAAAGAAGAGAAACGGAGACAGGAGGAGAAAGAGAAAGAGGAACAAAGGAGACAAGAAGAGAAAGAACGGAGACAAGAGGAAAAAGTAAGAGCAGAACAAGCAGAAAGGATGAGACAAGAAGAGATAGAGATGCAGAAGCAGCAGTTCCAGCTTCAGTTAGAACAACTGAAAAGAGATCGTGACGAAGCTGAACGAAGAAGAATGGAATTGATGATAGAATACGAGAGGGCAAGGAAAAGTGATGAAGAAATACGGAAACAACAGATTGAAGAGCAAAAGGCTCGCGAGGAAGTCAAGGAAGCCATGCGTGTGGCAGAATTACAAAGAGCCGAAGAGATTCGACAGGAAGAATTGAATATGGAGAAAGAAAATTTGGAAAAGGCGGAACGAGAAAGGGAAGAACAAGTGCAATTAGAACAAAAGAAACTCGCTCTTAAGGAAGCTCAGCTCCGAGAAATGGCTATAGAAAAGGAGGAACGCAGAAAGCAGTTAGAATTGTTGCAGCAGAAGATAGAACAAGAAGAACTGCGTAGGGAAGAAGATCAAAACAGACTGAGGGAACGAAATGAAGACGAAAGAAGAAGCCGTGAGGAGTTAGAACGAAATAGGATCCGAGAAAGTGAGACAATGGTGTCTAAGATTAAGAAGATAGGTGATGCAATGAAACACGTGTTACCTAAGATGCCATATGATATGATGGAGGTGCCATTATATTTTGAGACAGTTGAGAATGCATTCAACAGTTTTACGGTGGAAAAGCAGTTTTGGGTCAAATTGCTGTTGCCACTAATGACACCAAGAGCGAGAACGGTGTTAAACCGATTGTCTTTTGATGATCTAGACAATTACGACATAGTAAAAGAACATTTACTGAAAGAATTCAAATTGACAGCGAGAGAATATCGATCACGATTTGTAGATGCGAAGAAAAAGGCAGAAGAGACATACACTATGTTTACAGCAAGATTGAAGAATCTGTTGAACTATTATGTCAGAAGTAGGCGAGTGGGCAAAGACTATGAGAAGTTATTTGATCTGTTGGTGGCGGATAAGTTGAAAGAATGTCTACCACCGGGTCCACTACAGTTTGTACTAGCAAAGGAGGGTACTGAATGCATGGAAGCTAGTAATGTTGCAGATCTCGCAGACATACATGTGAACAATCGAATTGGTCTAATGTTTCAAGACAAACCGAAATATGAAGCATGGGGTAATAGTTCGAAGCAAACCATGTGGAATAGTAGTAACAAAGAAACAGGAAGCCAAGCCAGAAGTAATGAAGTAAGGAAAGATAGTGCTCCTGGAAGACAGTTTGGTCAAGATAGAAGAGAAGCAACGGGTGACAGACAAATATATAGTCGAATTCCAGTGATGGGGCGCCAAAGAGAAAGCAATGCAGCATATACTCCGTACAATTACAGACGGGAGAGCACTGAACAGAGAGGTATTGTGAGGAAACGTTGCCATAATTGTCAGTCAGACCGACATTTGATAAAGGATTGTCAAGCACCACCAAGAATGACAAATCTGAGAAATAGATTTACTCGAAGTGCAGAAAATCTCAGAGTAAATCAGATACAAGTAATGAATGCACCTAATCAGCTGGAAGGACAAGACAACCGCGAAACGGAAGTGAAGTCAGTAATGAAGTGTACGCCTCAGTTTACTATACAGAGAGAAGTAGTAAAATCTGCTCCCATTACGGATACTTGTCGAGAAACAGAAAGTAAAGATCAGTGTCAACGTACGAAGAAGTCCTTACTACGGCATGTAGATGTAGAGATACGTAGAAATGATGACAGTTGTCATCCCGTGCAAGTCAAAGCGCTGATTGACTCTGGTACTGAGATTCCAGTAATCAATGAGGAATTATTGAAAGGAGCGACAGTAGAAGAAATTGGCAGAGTACATTTGCAATGTGTGGCTGGAGAACCCATTCCAGCTAAGTTGGTGAAAATAAAAGTGCGGATGAGTGGTCATAACGTACACGAAGGAGGAGATTTGAAGGACAAGGGAGTAAATATCGCGCCATATTTAACCTTGGTATGTGCCAGCATTCCAGCAGTCTTGTGCAAAGATAACAAAGAAAAGTTCTTGCTGCATCCAGAAATAATTGCAGAACTGAAAGAGGTTCCACCAGTGAGTGTATTGCAAGGAGAATTGCAAGCGAATGTGACTACGAGAGCACAAAGTCGGAGAAGAGAAGTGGAAGAAGGAGAAGAGGAACAGCTAAATGAAAGTTTGCTAGACGATGACACAGAAAGCGATGATGAACAAAGCGTTCAAGAAGAAGAAGAAGAAGTAACATCCGGGAGCAATGAAATTGAAGAAGAGATGGTTGCATGTGAACGTGATGATTATGATGATTCTGGAAGTGATAGTGAAATGGACACGAGTATGAGAGATTTGTTTGCCGAGAATACGAGTGATGAAAGACAATTGGCAGTCGCAAAGAAATTTGAAGAGCAGCAGAGAAATGACGAGTCACTGAAGTCGTGGTGGAAGATAGCTGAAGACAAAGGATCTGAGTTTAGTGTGGTGAATGGGTTGATGTATAAGAAGCATCAAATGTTGGACCAGTTGGTGTATCAGTTGGTGTTGCCGAAGGAAAGAAGAATTCAGGTGATGGAATTGGCGCACGAGTCAGTATTTGGCGGACACTTGGGAGAAGAGAAGACAAGAGAACGTATCAAATTGTCCTTTGTGTGGCCAAGGATGCGTAGAGATGTGGTGAAGTTCTGCAAGTCCTGTGAGAAGTGTCAGTTGAAAGCACGAAGTTTGGTGATGGATCGAGTACCGATTACGCCAATACCAAGGGAGGATGTGCCGTTCAGAAGAATGACAATGGACGTCGTAGGACCAATCGAACCGACGTCAGCAGCAGGGCATAAGTATTGCTTGTGCATTGTAGACTCATGTACAAGATGGCCGACAATCTTTTTGATGAAGTCATTGACTGCTAAGGCTGTATGCGAAGCTCTGATGAAGTTGTTCATGGATGTGGGAGTTCCGTCAGTGATAACGAGTGATAGAGGAACGAATTTTACAGCCAGTCTAACGAGAGAATTTCTGAAATTGATGGGGTGTTGTCCTCGATTCGATTCGCCAGGACATCCAGAAGCGGCCGGATTAGTGGAGAGATGGAATCAAACGTTCAAGAAGATGGTTCATCATGTCATTGTGGAAAATCCGAGACAGTGGCATAAAATCATACCATTTACAGTCTGGGCATTGAGAGAAGTGCCTAATGCAACTACCGGAGTGGCACCGTATCTGCTGGTCTATGGAAAGTTGCCGAGAGGGCCACTAACCATTCTTAAAGAAAGCTGGACCAAAGAGATAAATTTACCACCGAACATTGGAGTGCAACCGGCTAAGTACTTGAAGAATTTAAGAGCAGACATGGAAAAGGCCTTGACATTCGCCGAGAGCTGTGCTGAAGAAAAGCAAAAACAATACGCCAGTCAATATAACAAAAGAGCAAAAGATAAAGAATTCGAACCAGGAGAAAACGTCATCGTGCTGTATCCAACGTCAACCAATAAATTAATCTCACGATGGCATCGTCCATGCACTGTCTTGCAAAGAAGATCCAAATATTCGTATCTCGTGGACATGAATGAAAACGGTCGACGGATTATTCATGCCAACAAGATGAGGAAGTTCATTACGAGAACATTGTCTTGTGGTCTGATCGTGGAAGAGGATGACGAATTTGGATCAGTGGTAGAAATACCGCTGAAGGAAGACTATTCAGAGACAAAACAGAAATCACTCCAATTGGATTATGAACAAATTGGACATCTTACGAGCGAACAGCAGAAACAATTACTTGATGTACTGAATCTTTATGCAGACAGATTTTCGGACAAACCGGGACTATGTACATTAGTAGAACATGAAGTGGTGTTGAAACCAGACTTTCGAGAAAAAGAATTCATGGCATATCGAATACCACTAATATACCGGGCAGAAGTGGAAAGACAAATACAAGAGATGCTGAAAGAAAACATCATTCAACCATCGTCAAGCCGAATGGCAAGTCCACTTGTCATTGTCAAAAAGAAGGATGGATCATTGAGATTGGCTTGTGACTACAGATACATTAACTCTTTTACTGAGAACTGCAGATATCCTATGCCAATCGTCAATGATGTTTTGAGCAAAGTCGGAAAATCCAAGTTTATTTCTGTTATGGACTGTCGCAGTGCCTATTGGACTTGTCCTGTGAAAAAGAGTGATCAATGGAAGACTGCGTTTGTTACACATAATGGACTGTACGAATTTACGCGTGTTCCTTTTGGAATGATTAACTCTGGACGGACTTTTGTAAAAGCGATAAATATGATTTTGCAACCGATACATGATTTCACTGAACCTTATGTTGATGACATTGCAGTGCATTCTAATGATTGGGACATTCATTTAAGGCATTTGGAATTATTTTTGAAACAAATTAGACTGCATAATGTAACGTTGAACTTGAAGAAATGTGTGTTTGGTAAGAGTGAGGTGAAGTTCATCGGTCACCTTATAGGATCAGGGAAGAAGATGATGAATCCAGATAGGATTGACAGTTTGATTAATTTGAAGAAACCTGAAACCAGGAAGGAAGTGAAACAGGTCTTAGGATTTTTTGGGTTTTACAGACAGTTTATTTGTAATTAGCTGAAATTGCTAAACCATTGACAGATTGACAGACTTAACCAGCAAGAAAGTACCTGAGAACATTGTTTGGACTGATGCACATCAGAAATCCTTTGATTCACTTAAACAGATTGTCTTGTCAAATGTGGTTTTATATATGTTTGAGGTTGGTAAACCTTTTAATTTGTACTGTGATAGCAGTGATTTTGCTGTGGGAGCTGTCCTATCACAGGTGGACAATGAAGGGATAGAACGTCCCGTTTCCTTTATAAGTCAGAAGCTGACAGATACCCAGAGGAGATGGGCGACGATTGAGAAGGAAGCCTATGCAATCATATGGGCTTTAAATAAGTTGAAAGAAATTCTTATTGGTTCTAAGATTAATGTGTTTACAGACCATAATCCTTTAGTTTACTTGACTGAATCAATGTCGAAATCTGCTAAGTTAGTCAGATGGTCATTATCATTACAAAATTTTGACATTCTGTTGAACTATAAGAAAGGTAAATTGAATGTAGTAGCTGATTGTTTATCTAGATTATAGCGTAAGATATTTTATGATGTTATATATATTGGACTGTTTGCATTGTTTAGTTAAGGTACGTTCGCTAATTTTTATAGATAATTAGCTCTCTTTAAAAGAAAGGAAAGAGGTAATGTGAGCTAATTTTGTATAACGTATAGTGATCAGCTAATTGTTGAGCGTACGGATAGGCCAGCTCAAGGTCAGCTAATTGTTGAGTGTACAGACAGA
This sequence comes from Lumbricus terrestris, assembly GCA_949752735.1. NCBI lineage: Eukaryota > Metazoa > Annelida > Clitellata > Crassiclitellata > Lumbricidae > Lumbricus > Lumbricus terrestris. The sequence goes on from OX457037.1 coordinate 74,107,973, forward strand.
CAGGCCAGCTGACTGAGTGGCGGGAAAGTGACGCGGCGCGTCGTCGCCGGAGAGAGAGAGAGAGACCGACAGACAGCGAGAAGGACAGAGAGAGGCAGAGAGAAGGACAGTGCGACCGAAGAGAGAGTGTACGCTGAGAGTGAGATAAGTTGTAGAAGGAGTGCTAGTCGTGTGTAGAAGACGTTAGAGTAGTAATATAATAAGATGGCGTTTCTGTAGTGCAATTGTATTGTTTGTCGTCGTTGATGCATTGTTGTGTTGTTTGCGAATGTTGGAAATCGAAGAAGAAAATACAAGAAACTGATCTTTGTTGTAAGTGAACAAGTTTAAGAACTTTAGACACTTATAACCTAGCCATAGCTACCGCAGTACAGTGAATAGGTTAGGCCTAGGTTGCGCTACAGAACAAAGAAGAGACTGGAAAAATCGTGGGTGATTGTGGAAGATCACAGATAGATAGATAGATAGATAGATAGATAGATAGATAGATAGATAGATAGATAGATAGATAGATAGATAGATAGATAGATAGATAGATAGATAGATAGATAGATAGATAGATAGATAGATAGATAGATAGATAGATAGATAGATAGATTGAGAGATTGATGGATATATGGATAGATGGATGGATGAATGTATCACTATAAATGAACAAATATCAAATAGAATGTTTTAGCTGCTGCTGCTGCTGCTGCTGCTGCTGCTGCTGCTGCTGCTGATCATGATAATGTTCATGACGCCGAAAATGATTATGACGATGATGATGATGACGACGACGACGACGACGACGACGATGATGATGATGATGATGATGATGATGATGACGCCGATGATGATGATGATGATGATGATGATGATGATGATGATAATGATGATTATGATGATGATTGAATTTGAATTCTAATTGTTTCTACGTGTATTGTGTTCCATGCGACTGGCCCATTTGTCGCCGCTGGCAACCGTAAAGGAACGTTGTCTTGCTATTTGATTTATTCCATCGGTCGTATCGAATTTCTTGTTATCTATCGAACAACAAACACACAAACATAGTGTCATGCTGAATTCCTTTAGAGTTTTCATTATAGCCAAAATCTACGAAATTATTCCTTCCTCAAAATTAATTTATTCTTATTTTTAAACCCACCGTAATCTACGACAACTTTTGGGCCACTTCCCAACTAGCTCGCTATTTCACATCTCGCAATCCTCAGTTCTGTATAACAATCTCTAGCTTCCTCTAATCGAGTGTATGTCTATATGTATAATCTGTGTTTGTCTGTTCTCCTCTGAGAATATTCCTCTTGGGTGCTTGTATTTGTTTCCATGCATCTTTGCTTTTCTTACCTTCTGCCTGATTGATTGATTCTTTGCCTACCTGCCTGCTTTCTTTTCGACATGACTTCAATCTTTGTCTGTATGTTTGTCGGTTTGTCTCTCTCTATTGCTTTGTCTCTGTCTGTCTGTCTGTCCGTCCGTCCGTGTGTCCGTCCCCTCTCTGTCTCTGTCTCTGTCTCTCTGTCTGCCTATGTCTGTATCCCTCTGTCTGTCTCTGTCTCTCTCTGTCTGTCTCTGTCTGCGTCTGTTTATCTCTGTCTCTCTGTCTCTGTTTCTGTTTCTGTCTCTGTGGATGTCTCTGTCTCTGTATATCTGTCTGTCCCTCCATCCCCCTCCCTTTCTCCCTCCTTCCCTCCCTCTCTAAACCCACCGTTTGCTCTCTACTTCCACTTCCATTCTTCCAGTAGTCGTAGCATTGGCCTAGTCGGCTCATCTAGAGGAACTTCCTCACCTTCTTTGTCGATGGTGTCTAGTATGTAATGATCTTCTTTTTCGAGCGCTTCTCGTACAACAAGAAAGGCAGATGGGTGATTACTTGACAGCAGGAAGTCAAGAACTGCTCGACATTTCTCTTTGGCTGTGAATTTCTGTGCAGTGATCTTCAGCCAATGATCGATTGAAATGACGTTTTCCTGTTTCAGGTAGTCACCCAACAGATCCGGATCAACATCGGAAATGAACTGAGCGTAGATCTTAAGAATTCGGTTCTTCATTTCATCGTTTGTTATGTGCACTGAAAATTCAAGAAATTTTAATGACATTAAGGCAACCCATAGTGTACTATAACTATTAGCAATGCCCTAGATAGATAGTTATGGGTTCCTATGCAAAGGCAGTCTATGTCGCTGTCTCTGCTCCGTGTAGGCCTACTACGGCGTGTAGATGCATAATCTTCAAACCGACGTAAGATAACAGTAAACTGCATGTCTTGCGATGCGCTAGTGTGTCTAGCTTCTTGTCCAGGCTGTGGCATTGGAGACTGAGGGGCTAGTCCAAGAAATGAGCATTTCCCCACGTTGCATGTAGAATCATAATTTATGTGGAGCCTTACTCGACTTGGGAACAATCTAAGAAGTAATGTAGGCCTATCCTTATATAATAATATTATGTGGAATTTGCTACACGTAATCATTGCTATATAATTATGTGTTCACAAAGGCCTGCAATGCACTACGCCAGAAAACTCATCGAGAGTGCTCGGACATAAGTATAAGACCACAATCGAATGCACTGGTCCTCAATTAATAATATGGTCTTCAACCATTAGGCTAGTAAAAATACTGTCTTCGGTGGTAGGTAAAATGTTTAGTAGAAATGTGAGGAAAATTTAATGGGTGCCTTGTTGTAGCCTATACTTCCCCATTCCCATAATTGAACATGTCGAATCGTCGATAGTTCTTTATTTAAATGTATTTTTAATGGGGTCCAATCGGCCAATATCAATATCATAGACCTTTGCCTATCTTTTTTTATTAAGCGCCTGTGAATAAGCTGGTTCGCGAGACTTTGCTTTGCGGGCGCTGTAGAAATCTCAAGATTACGATTAATTCATCTACTTAAATTATTATTTCTTTCTCTGGGAATTATTACTTAGGCTATTTATAAATTGGTTAATCGTTAAGTATTGACTGCATTAATTTTATTTAATACCTTGTTAGCTAGGCTATAAACACGAAATTATTTAAATCCATTCCCGAAAATCACTACTTAAAGCACATTTCAAAAGCAGTAGGCCTATAGATTATGAGAAATAAATACATGTAAATAGCCTAGTTGCATTTAATCAATTGACCCCCTAAGTAGGCCCTAGGCTATTGGCGACTAAACTGCTTGATGACTCTGTTCGCCCAAACGTCAGCGTTCAAACGAGGACGCCTAAATTCCACGTATCGTGAAGTCAATAGGCTAAGTTAACTTACACGTGGCCATTGTTAAAGGATCTGATCGGAGGTATACATAGGTTTGGGCATATTATGCAGAACGAAAGAGTTCAACTGAATCGTAGGCTGCACTACTGCGGAGAATCTACGTGCAGGCTATTAGTAATGCTTATCAGCTCATGCGAGTTCCTATTAGAAATACCAACTGAGGCGTGGTGTTTGCATGAGAGCGTGGTGTCTGCACTTCGACGAAAAGAACTTTTTCTGACAATGCGCCTACATTCATAAACAGTCAGTTGTTTCCACAAACAGTTTGCTAGTATGCTTCGACCTAAATACGAGAGATTGTCGGATCGACGACCTTGCAAAGCTTGTATTTTTTCCTCAGAGTGTGTCTGCTCGTTTATTGCCTGTGTCTGATGTAAAATACGATGGCCACAATTCAAGGGCTGGTCACCTTTCAATCATTATTGATAGGCCTACATGTTTATAAAACAAAAGAAGAAGCATAGGCTACCATAGCATCCAAAAAAACTGGACTTAAAGGAATGCAACGTGGCATAAAGTAGCACAGCGTAACATAAAGTAACAACAACAAACATAATAAAATCTAACATACATGTAACACATGTGTTTGTGTTTGGAGTTGAGAGTTTCGCCTCAGGCGTCTGAACTCTACTCGAGTCACAGTTCGTTATTCGACTCTGAGTAAGTTCCGTGAAGAGGCGCTACATAAATTTTCGGAAACACAGTAAAGTCACGTATGATAAAGGTCTGAATTCTGTTAGAAGATATTTTAATCTGTGCTTGTCGAAGGCGCTGAATATCTGCACAAGTGAGATACTCAAAAAAACAGCAGATATAAGTCAACAGCAACCATGCCAAACACTAAGAATCACGTAGCTCTGTGTGGATTTCATGAATCGTGCTAGACAATGTCGATAATTATGTAACTTTATTATGATTATACTCACGTCTGAATTGCATGCTGAAACTACTCATCAAGGTCGACACCGCTACACAGTCCAATTCTCACGCGTTCCCAATCAATGTTGAAGTTTTATTCCTAAGTTAAAATGTTATAGACACACGTTGGCTGATGAAACGGATATCACCACAAAATCATAATTGCTGACCTCTTGCAACCAACTACTTACAGGGCAGACTATGTCACAGGTGTAGCGGAAATGTGTAGGAGTAGCCACTATCCCATGTTCAATGATTTGCAATGATGTATAAGGCCAGCATAATAATGACTGCGCAGTTAGGCCTAACTGTAGTCATCAGTTGGCTCACATGACCCGGATGACTTGTTAAGGGAGACTTGCCACATCTGCCTGAATTAGACTCCATTCGTAATACTTAATTAGCCTAAAGGATTTCTGCTTGAAAGCATGCTGAGTCATATTGCTGACCTTGAACTTGTGTTCGGGAGAGGTAAGCTTACACTGGTAAAGCTTGTATTTAACTGAAAAAATTGGAATAATGGTCACGTGAACGTACGCAGATATTTTTGAATTCGTATCTGACTTGAAGTTCATGGTAGAACTCACCGAAACTTTCGGAAACTCACTCCTAGCTGAACGTCCGAAATACGACTAATCCATACAAGACTCCACATTCTATGGCTGAAAACAACAATGAATAATTTACTAGAGACGGTGACACGAAACGGAGTATCCCCCCTGAAAGCTATCCGGGGGGATGAATTAATCTATCCCCCGGATGGAATTAACCGGTCTATACTATCCGGGGGGATAAACCACTCTATCCTCTTTTTTGAAAAATGAGCATAATAAAAAAAATTATGCTGTAATCAAAATTTAAAGTGACTCTAATTGTTTTAAGTGTCCTAAGCAATGCTCAGATAAAGGCAACTTGAATTTATTTAGTGACTCTGAGTGTTTTTAAGTGTTTTAAAAGTTTTAAGTGCTCTAAAAACAGGGCAAAAGAAATTATATAATAAGAATAGACATACTTGTTAGTGTCATTGTTCAACATAAAGCAGATGAAAATTAATTTGCCCAAAAAAATACACGCGGAAACGGTTTTTTCGACTTTATTTAATTTGGGGGGATACAATTAATACGGGGGATACTCTATTTCGTGACAACGGCTTCAACATTTCAACCAGTCAAATTATCACTCATCTCTTCTCCAAACTTATCTCTCGAATTGGCTTGTTTGGGTGGGGAGAGGGCGGTTGAAGTTACCGCTTAGCCTAGGGCAGTAAATTTCACCAGCGGTTCCGCGGAACCCGCGGATTCCGCGGATGTCGGCCAGTAGTTTCGCCCGCAGTTTGAAACAAAATTTTCGAACGCCAACTGAATTCACAAATGCATCAACTAAGAGTGGAATTCGTCACACTTTCACAGCTTTCAGTTCATGGGCGCCCGCAGAAATTTTTGCAGGAGGGGGCAAAACAAGATGGTCAGGGCTAAAATTTGTCGTAGCAAGAGGTTGAAAATGCAAAGCGGGAAATTAGGAAATTAGGAACATGCGTTGGTATTTTTCAGAGCTTTTTAGTCTATATTTCTCATTTTCACGTTATAATTTTAATTTTTTTTATATAAATTGTTTCTTTAGTGCGAAGAAATTTTAAAAAATCGAAATGTAGTGGTTAACCCATTAGTGCCTAGCGTCCCCAAAAATGGGACACCACTTCAAAAATTCACATAAAATTAAATATTCATTGAAGATGCAATTTAATGTAATAGCCGTCATGCCAACATGCCAATAAAGTGATTCTGACACAAAATGCGCACCAAAAATTCTTTATCGACTGAAAATTGTGTTTTTAATCACGCCATTGACCTATTTTAACAAATGTAAACATTGCGGACTTTCCGCGTCTAATTAAAAAAAATGTGTGCGTATTTCTACAGATCTGTCTTTGGTTTCACAAAGGCTAGTATATACTATTAAATAAATAATTAGATCAAATTCATTTTACTAAAATATAACATATGCATTTTATCGCTGAAGCGCTGTCCCATTTTTGGGGACGCTAGGCACGAATGGGCACGTGAAGTTCAACACATGCAGTTTTGCTTCTTGTGTGGCATTTTAGCCAGATATTGTTTGAAAAGAAGTATAAACGGCGGTTTGTAGGCAGAATTATCACTCGCAGTAAGAGTTAACGTTATATGATGTTATTTGACTCAAAAATTTATTGACAAAGTTCTTCAACTGTAGGCTACATTAGGCCTATGTATACATGTATAGCCTACAGGAATATTTCACATGTATAGAAATCGTCCAGGACCTGCTAGGCCTATACAATGTAGTGCAAAATAATGGTAAAAATACACTCATTCTGATATATGCAGTTGCTAGAAAATTAAATTTAATAACTTAAAAAAATTATAATTTATTTGAAATAAATAAGGAAAAATATTAGTCGCTATGTAATTTGTCATTCTTTTCTAAGGTATCAGCCAAGCTCAAGAAATGTCATTGTGCATTGTGCTGAATATAACATTCCTGTAGCATTTTTCAGTTAGGCCTACTACAATTTCAGGTAGGCCTAATGGCAGTCAATGGCAGTACTATACACCACTCGGCTTTTGCTCTGATTCACATCCATACGGATGAGTTGGTATATGGATCCAAAGCCTGGAGCCCTGGATTAGTCAGGAGGCATATTGGTTGTCAATTCAGTTGATTCCTATTAACAAATAGTGGTCATTTCACCACTTCTTTACCACTCTCAGACTGCAACTAAGCCTAGTTGGCTACAAAGACTGTTCGTTGAATACACCACATGGCTACTTTACTCAGTCAGACCTATAATGGAGTTGGGGTCTTGAGTCCTCAACTTGGTGTGGGTGGTTCATTGCAACCACTATGTTTTATAGACTACTATGACTACTTTCTTTACCACTCTGAGACTGTTACAGTAGATGAGCAAAATATACCACTATTGAGACGATACAAGCCAGCAAAGGTGAAGATTTTCACTTCCTTTGGTCGAGCTGTTCAATATAGAAAAGTGAGGGCCAGTGCATGGATCTGAACACATAGCTGTTTCTATTAGGGAAATGAAAGCTGACTGTATGAACCAGAAAGTGTGTTCACTTGCACTTTAGCACTAAACTCCATCTATTGGAACTGAGATGCATTGTGCGAATGAAAGTGTGCGGAAAGTTTGAGAAAAATAAAATGTCGGTCCACATAAAGAGGGTTAGGCCAACAATCTACTACACAAAATCAGTCTAAAGCACTTTAGCACTTGAAACAGCTATAATGCTTCATGTAACTGTTTTATGAGTCTTCTGTAACAGTGTTGGTTGCTACTGATATAGGAAGTTGATCTAAGGCATGGACAGCATTATTATAATATGATGCGTGTAAGCAATTCATTTCAAAATGTGAACAATTTTGCATATAAATGTATTCAGGCATGCCATTTTTGTTGAAATTTTGCTTATACATTTGATTTTGAATGATTCTGAGTACAAATTATTTATATGTTCTCTTAACTCGACTGTAACAACAGTCTTGAGTGATATAACCTGTACATATGACTATGTAAATCTTCACGTACCCATTCGTGCCTAGCGTCCCCAAAAATGGGACGCCTCAAAAACTTGCTCCTAAAGCATCAAAAGGAAAAATTTTGCAGAATTTGTGTTAGGTATTGTCTAAACTCATCACTTGCAACAAAGTTTTTACATTTTGAGATGATTTTGAAAAATCAGGCACTAATGGGTTAAAAGGCAGGTTCCTGATGAGAAGGGGTGCAATAAGTTTGTTTGTATGCGTACTTGTTATAGCGCCCCTTCAAGCTCTACTCAGAGGCGCTCCCGACTGCAGAGCGGACACTGCATTACGCCGAAGCGCTGAGCAATTGCGAGTGAAGGACTTGACCGAGGTCCCTACGCGGCGACTTGAGGTGGATTCGAACCATCAACCTTCCAGCTTCAAGGCAACGACGCCACCACTACACCACCGCGCCCTACTAGTCCAGTAGTCCAATTGACCTCTGGAAACTGGCACCTATTTTTCATATAGCCATTCATTCATGCTGCCTCTAGTTATCCTATATTTTTTCGTAACTTATAAACCTCGAAAGCAGCACTCAAAAGCTAATCGCTGGCACCAGCTTATACATCAAATCAAAGGACTGTTCACATGGTATAGTCAGAAGGAGGTCAGAGTCCGGTTGTCAGAGGGGCGGAAGAGGCAGAGTAGCTGCAGAGTATATAGGTGGGTGTCAGTTAGGATTGGAAGGTGGGAGATCGGATGAGTAGCGGCATGAATTCTTTTGGACAGGCGAGACGTCAGTTTCAGATGGAACCCAATGGTTATGATTAGTGCTACCTACCTACCTACCTACCTACCCACCCACCTACCTACCTACCTACCTACCTACCTACCTACCTACCCACCCACCTACCTACCCACCCACCTACCTACCTACCTACCTACCTACCTACCTACCTACCTACCTACCCACCCACCCACCCACCCACCCACCCACCCACCCACCTACCCACCCACCCACCCACCTACCTACCTACCTACCTACCTACCTATCTATCTATCTATCTATCTATCTATCTATCTATCTATCTATCTAATCCTTCAGTTATAAGTTTAATTAACCTATACACTTGATTTTGATATAAATTGACAGTCAATAGAGTTTTGACAGATATTTCATCTTTGAATATTTGACATGCATTTTGTAATGACTTCGAAATATTTTCTTTTTTACACTCAATTAAAATGTGATGAATTGTCTCTTTGACGTGACATGTGTCACACAAACCGCTAGGATGTCTTTTTATAATGAATAATCGTTGATTGGTGTTTGCCACTCCTTATGCCTAGAAGGATCAAAATATTTTATATCAGTACCAACATTTGAACAGATAGATTTATAAAAATGACCTTTTTTTATCACTATCATATTCTGTCTGCCATCTAACTAATATGTATTGTTTAATTAAAGTATAAATTTCTTGAAATTCAAGAACATTAGTAGAATTAATGTGGTCAATATTTAGGGCTTCTTTAGCCAAGGAATCTGCTCTATCATTGCCACTCAAGTCAATGTGACTTGGTATCCAAATAAATCTTATTTTATCAGACTTTAGTTTGTTAATGTGATATACCAAATCATTTAACAAAGTGGGTCGAGATTCACTATAGCCTAACACTTCTTGATTGATATAAGTACACTCAAAGAATCAGAAAATATCGCAAACTTGTAATTAGAAGAACATTCACTATTCGATATCCATGTAATAGCCTCAATAATAGCCGTCAACTCGGCTGCATAGACACTTGAATCATTACACAATCTAAATTTCTTATCCACATTCAAACTTGGTACTGTGAAAGCAGCAGCAACAAGGTCACCTGCTTTGGACCCATCAGTAAAAACGTGCATACAATCATCATACATAGAGATTAATTTAAGAGCAGCCTGCCTTAAAAAGTCCGGGTGATCAGTTCTTTTATTAATCAATTTTTTCAAAGATAAGTCAACTTCAATTTGTTCATTACACCACGGAGGGGTGGAAGGGAAAGAAGGACCAATAAATGATGTATTAAATGAACTAAAGAATTCAGAAGTGCGAGTATAGATAGAATGTTCTTTCGTATCGAAAGTTTTATAAACATTTGTCCAGTGATTTTCCATAATCATCTTAGTAGGGTGACATTTAGTTCCCAAAATCTTAGTCCCAAATTTTGAATGAATTTTGTAATCGTCTTAAATGAAGAGGCAACTCTCCACACTCATTCTGGAGTGCCAATCCAGCAGTTCCCTTTGGAACACCACAACATAGTCTAAGTGCATCATTTTGGATAGTGGATAATTTATCCAGATATGACTTACAGGCCGAGGAATAAGCAACGTCACCATAATCTAAAATAGACCTGATTAAAGCTCTATATATAGTTAAAAGAGTTTTCTTACAAGCTCCCCAATTATAGCCACTTATCGCTCTAATAAGGTTTAACCTCTTTTTACATTTCTCAATAATATAATCGATGTGGGGTTTCCAACTCAATTTGCTATCAAAAATTACTCCCAAGAATTTGACTTTATCCTCCATCTTTATTTTCTTCTGATCAATCCTTATATTAATCTTTGATAAATCATTTCTCTTGGAAAAAAGGACTCCAGTAGTTTTATTAATAGATATTTTAAACCCGTTTTTATTGCACCAATCTTGGATTAAATTGACTGATATTTGAATTTTATTTTCTCAAATTTTGATATTTCTATGACCTAAATAAATTGCGCTATCGTCAGCAAACAGTGACATATTTACACCATGAACCCCAATTGAAAGTATTGAAAGCATCTGAAACAGATTACTATGTTAAAGGAGTTGTATATGGATTGCTTGAAAGTCAGGAAAATTTAGATGAAATTGCTTTGGAAATAAAGGCCCATCACATCAAACGATTGGGCAATCCTGAATTTAGCAAAGCGACATTGATTGCTTATCCTAAAACTACTGTTCTGCCAGAGTTTTTGGATGTCGATAACAGAAGGTATAAAGTTCACCCGTATGTGCCAAAGCCTTTAAGATGTGACCGTTGTCAGCGTTTCGGTCACACAAAGGCCTTTTGCACACGGGACATAGTATGTAGCCGATGTAGTGGTGCTCACTCTTATACAGACTGTCCGGACAAAACAAACCTCCGATGTGCTAATTGTTGTCAAAACCACAGTGCTGCACGTAGAAGCTGTCCTTTGTATATTAAGACCCATGCTGCCCTTAAAATAAGAGCAGAACAAAATATAACTTGCTGATGCAGTGATTTCTGTTATTAGAATATTATAAATTTATATATTAGATGGATAACCTGTTTAAAAGGTGTTTAATGGCAGTTGCAATTTTAACGCACTTTGTTTGATAAAGGTTGACCATATTGAATTAGAATCACTAAAAATCTCACAATTTACAGACTCACTCCATAGTTTGAGGTGAGAACAATAATGAGTCAATACCACGCATAGAATTTCGCGCTTTAAAAGGAATCACGACTATAAAATGACTTGTTAGAAAATGTTATTCTTTATTATTCCTTTTTATCGCCATTTTCCCTGCAATCATTTTGAACTTCCCATGTCCTTTTAAATGTTCTCTTCGCAAACACTGTTCTCCTTCCCATTGGCCTTTTCCCTTCTAATTCCGATCCCTATTTTTCCTAGTCTTCCTCATATACTACTACTACCCCCGTCCCTCCTACTTCTCTTGTTCTTTTCCTCTTTCCTCTTAATTTAGTCTCTGTCGACATCAACGTCATCGAAATGAAATGAATATTGCAACCTTTCATTCGTCATGACCCGTCAGCTTTGAGATGGAGTGAACTAGTGAATATTGGTTAGTTGCCTGCGGGCGGGCGGGCGGACGGGCGGGCGGACGGATGGATTGGCAGACATAAGTAAGTATATGGCAGCAGTAGAAGCCTAATTGCGGCAGTATAGTACTAGTACGTTTAATAGTTATTATAGCAAATCAATATTTAAAATAACAGTCTTTGAAAGTCAGCAAGTATTGAACAATAGACACGAGAGTGGAGTGCGATAGACTTGTTATGCTTTTCAACGATAAGTAATTTATCGAAATGTTATTGCTAGACGAGATACAAACGATTTTTGTTATTTGAGAGTATTACATAATTATGTATGATCTGTTTAAAAGGTGTTTAGCGGCAACCGCAATTTTAACGCTCTTTTCTCTGATAAATGCTGACCAATAAACGATTAGGATCATGTAAAATCTCACAATTATCAAATCTCACAATTAACAGATTCACTCCATAGTTTGCGGTGAGAACAATTGCGAGCCAATACCACGCATAGCATCTCGCGCTTTAACCCCAATCGCGACTATAATAATAGACAACAATAGCTTGCCATTATTTATGAGATCAACCCATTGTCGACAGTTGCAAAACAATCTCTTCCTTTGACGCCTTCTCTTTCTCGATACGAGTCATCGAACGTCCACCAAAGCACGAACGTCTGTCCACCAGGGATGCTAGAGATAACAGAGTTGTGCGTGTCTTGGACGTGACATTGTACGGTTGGGAATTAGGAATTGTTTGTTGCATCACGCTCTGCATAACAACAACATGGTGGAATTTGAACCAAGTTCGGAATTTGGTTTTCTGGGATTAAGAGGCTTTGCTTCAATTTAGCGACACTGCGATAATAAGCAAAGATCATTAGCTTCTAGACTTTGGATTGACACTGGCAGAGAGCAACCAGTGGCGTCATTAGCGTCGTTTAGATTTGACTTTATTTTCAGTTTTTCGTCACTGTGTGATGACGAAGACCAATAGCGACGCCCTCCTTCTTTATCCAGGCTTGGGACTGGCACTGGAAGGTACTGAACACCTGATGTGCAAAGCATGGACCCTTTGAAAGTATACCGTTTACTAATAACGACGGCTAAACAAGTAAACATCAGTAAGCTTGATAACCAAAATAATCGTTGAAACGAGCGCCTTTGAAACACTTGTAATCGCTGCTATATTAAAAAGTAAAATGCTGACATTATATATATATATATATATATATATGATTCTATGTTTCATTTTATTATACGGCTCTTGTTGTCACAAGATATCAACAGGCGCCCTTGTAACTGTGTTACGGCGCCTTAGAAATCGTCATTGTTATTAATGACCGAGTTCATAATTTCAATTTACGATTCATTTAAATACAAATTTTAATCCGTTTTAAGGGTGTCGTATGGACATTATGATTCAGTCACTAGAACGGCGCTCCAAGAATAATAAGATTTTCAATTCGCATGTGACTTTGTAATCCGTTTAATGTTTACACATATTAAATAATTATAATCGACGTGAATCATATTCCACAGTAATTTTTTACTGTTCTCATTTCGGATTTGATACGTACGGTCATGGGTCTCAAAACATTTCGCTCTGATCTGATCTCACTTATCTTCATTTCATATAATTATCTGAAACCCACTGATTAGACGCAGCACAATTAAGTTGGCTGTTAGGTGACTCTTTCTAAATATACTATATACAAAAAAACGACGGCTAAATTCGGCAGCTTTAAAATAGTCATTGAAACAAACACCTTTAAAATAGCCTAGTTGTAATCAGATTCTGTGTTATTAGCTTCTATATTTCACAAAATCAAGTAGCGCGGAATGTCGACCCAGTTCTCGATATCACTCACCCAGTTTCCGATTGCATTATTCCGATATGAATATCTAATATCCTACATTGCGCTAACCTGTTTCCTAGCGTCTCGAACATGAGTTACCCGACTACTTTACGATTTCCTTGACAAGAGCATGAATATTCAACAACTTTGATCACGTACCGTATTGCCCTTACCCGGAACACCTCAACCGCCTAACACCGGAAACCATTGAATAACCCTGAGCCGAGCATGGATTGCATTGACGAAACCATACATTGCCCTGCACCAAGTGCCGCATTGCCCTTACCCGGAATACCATGATCGCCCTATTCCGGAAAAATCCCACGTGGCGCCCTCACTCGACCGTAGTTCTCGTAGCCGTCGTCGTCGTGACCATACCCTCTCCTCCACCGCTGGCTCCCCCACGGGAAGCATTCCTGGCTCCGCACGGCAGGAAGACGCATACGAACGTATCCCGAAACTGCTTGCTCATCGTACAGTAAAGAATGAAGTTGATGCCGTTGTTGATAAGCGCCAGAATATCCAGCAGGTCACCGAGAGTCATGTACACCTCTTGGACGAAATTGGTCGTCGAGGCGATCCCGCTCAAAAGATTAATGATCCCTTGCGGGAACTCGGTGATCAGGAACAAGGCGACGACGACGAGGAGCATGCGCGTCGTACGGTTCGTCTTCCGGTCACGTGACGAAGTCTCCTCCCTGCTTCTTCCAGTGTTGGTCGTATTGCTAGGGTTGTTGCAGCGTAGCTTCAGACGACGCTGTTCCGCAACCTTCATAGTCCGCACTAGAAGGAGACTCAGTATGGTCAGTCCGACGCAGGGAACCAGTTTGACGAGGAGGGCCTGGATCCAGAAGTTGAGGCTCTTGACGAGGATGTCCCTGTCCGAGTCCTCCTTGAATTCGACAATCCAGATGAGAGGACTGGTGGAGTGGTTTCCACTGGAGTGAATTCCGCTGGAGTGGTTTCTGTTGAAGTGATTTCCGCTGGAATGGTTTGTGTGTTGGTGGAGATAGTTCTGATTAGTCTCATGGTTATTGTTGTCGTGTAGGTCTGATCTTCCTTGGACGCGGATTGTGACGAAGTTAGGGATGCAGACGATGATGGTGACGACGTTAACGATGAAGACAGCGAGTTTCGATCGACGTAGACTGCACCAGATCGACCCGTGTCTCGGATGACGGATGAAGACATATCTACAGAATAAACTACTGTTACTGACATTGCATTTGACCAATCTATTCTAACATAGAATATGAAAACGTTGTGGAGGTGAGGTGGGTACGACACACCCCAGAGGTATTCTTACGGACACCTCACCACAATTTCAGATATTTTGAACGTTCTTTTTTATTTTATTGCATATTAAAATTTTGGAGATTTTGGGTCATCCGTTTAGCATGCGAGTGTGCCTTGAACAGGCCAGTAAATGTGGTTTTCGCGCAAAAAAGGCACGGGCCGAAAATAATTTCAGGAAATTTGTTTCGGTCAAGCAAGCACGGGATATTTTTCGGGCACCCAAGGTAAAACAGCTACTTTGTGTTCAAACGCCGGGAAATGTTGGGACGGATGACTAAAAAAGTCATTAGAATTTTCGGACGAGAAATTCGTGAAATTTTTCGGGCAAAAGTTAAAATCTTTGCGCCCCTCCCCACTTCCGAAATGTCCCCTACGCCTATGCTGAGCAAACACTTTAACCAATCCAATGTCCAACTATAAGATGATAGAGCGTAGACGTATGTTTGTTGCTGTTTCACGATACTATCTATTAACAACGATGACAGTGTCGCACCATCTTTTCTCCTGGTTTATGACTGGCGCCGGAATGTTTAATGCAGTGGCGGAATAACTGACAAAGCTGACGCATATATGTACCATAGTGGTAGCTCCAAAGAATTGATACTCATCCATCCATCGTCCATCATTCTGTACATTCATCCATCCATCCTGCCACTTATTGGGATATATATAGTATATAAATAAATATATATATATATATAACAGTCCGTGTGACCATCCATTATTATTGGTTTAAAACGTGTAATATCATCGATTTAGAATTTAAACGGACTGAGTGACAGGTCATTTGCTTGATTGATTGACTCGATTTGTTCAGTGAGATTTAGAACGAGTGTACGTTTGACTGACTGATTGACTGATTGACTGACCGACTGACTGATTGGCTGGCTGACTGACTGACTAACTCTCTGACTGACTGACTGACTAACTGACTGATTGGCTGGCTGACTGACTGACTAACTCTCTGACTGACTGACTGACTAACTGTCTGACTGACTGACTGACTGACTAACTAACTGTCTGACTGACTGACTGACTGACTAACTAACTGTCTGACTGACTGACTGACTGACTGACTAACTGTCTGACTGACTGACTGACTGACTGATGACAGACAGACGTTAATGAACGAACGAATGAAGCAAACGATTGTTAATTACCTGAAGACGGCCAATGTGACTGTCAGCCAAATGGAGACAGTATGCACGACGACACTAAAGCATGCATAGAAAAGCATGAATCGAATCGCTTCGAGACTGTTCCTCTCCGGCGAAACGTCAGTGCCGTACAACACGTAGAACCTCAACGCAAACGGGAGATAGGCGAGCATCGTGAGACCGTCGGAGAGTGCCAGGGCCGTGAGGATGCAGTTGGTGGGGGAGATCATGTTGCGACGGGTCAGTACGACGATGTTAAGCAGGTTAGCGACGATGCCGAACACGCAGACAACGGTTGCTAGGTAACCGTGGACGTCGATGTACCAGTCATGGAAGGCGCGCAGCTCCCTGGCGCCAGGGTAGAAGAACTGTTCTTCCAGGGGGACGTCCGTTGTCATGGTAGCGGCCACGGTGCTCGTTCCCATGGCGACGACGGCGCAGTCGGTCGTCATGGTTACGGTGTGGATGTGCGTGGCGTTTGTCGACGCTGGTGGGGGCGTCGTCGCTGCCCGACGGTGTCTCTGTTGCCATAGCAGCGCCTGCATGGCGACCGTCGTCTAGGAAACGGTTGCTTGGATACGGACGATCGGAGCTGAGAGAAAGAGAAAGATGCAGACTATGATATTATGTATATTATTTTGTATGCTCCTTGACAAAAATGCAAACAAGTGTACAAAGTGGCAACCGATTTCTCCATATTTCGTTTTATAATTCAACCCGAAATTGATCTTGTAGCGTGGGTAAGACTCAAACGAGATTTTTAAGAGGCTGATCCTGTAACGTGCCAGTTTAGGTGCAGTCCGACTGTTCTCCATAATTTGAAGACTCATCATATCAAGTGCGACCTGGTGGCTGATCGCTTCAACTCCGGGCAACGACCTTGGGCAAGTTGTTTACGCACACGTACTTCTGTCACCAAGCAGTATAATTTGGCACCGGCGTAAGTTGGGAAGTAAACGGCAAGTCCTGGAAAACACGAACCCCGTGTCCAGGACCTTGGGATTCGTCCATTGTCGGCTGAAGGGTCTAAGAAAAGGAGATGAGCGCTTTCTCCAACGGGCCTTCGGCCAATGGAAGACTTTACTTTTATAATATCAATGAGGATAACCGGAACATATTAACGAAATGGGATATCGCTAGATTCACCAAAGACACCGAAAGTTTACTTAGTTCCAGATTTATCATTTGGAGGGGCGATTGAAACGGAATAAAAGGCACTGCTGAAAGGACTGTGTAACATTCCACTTAAAGCAAATTTGTGCTAATGTTATTAGTTATAATGTTATTATATGTTACACGTTATGTGTGGCGTCAAAATGTCAACTCCGCTCAAGGAAAAGATAAATTGCATGAAACAATGGAAAGGCCATTAATGCTGTATGGACAAAGACAACTTAACGTTGGATGGTATACATTAATGATTTTCACCGATTGGCCTACCGCTGGGCAAAGGCTTATTCACAAGCGCGTCTTGTAATCATAATGGTTGTTTATTGAAATCTCGTGAAGATCCACTTTCAACAGAGACTAGTTGTTTAAAGCGACATCTTTTGTCGCCAATTTAATACACAGGTAACCATGGAAGCGCTACAGCCGATATTAGAATTCAGTTTAATGCAGCGATTGCTTAAACAGCGCGTGGTTATATGGACGTAAATTATGGTGACTTTAACATCAAAAATGACGATGGCATTGAACACCTTTAAAACGTTGGTGAATTATTCTATATATTCTAAACTATCGCTTGATCGCGTGTAAGTGCTGTAATACGCCGAGCAAATTTCTGTCCAGGGTAACGGCCTCTGTTGTCATATTGACCCTGGTCAAAACCGGATCCATCCCGATCGCGTGTACATGTATGTTAGCAGCACTAAAATTATCAACTATCGACGTCGTTGGCTTTTAAAAGCCCAGCGTTGTCAAACAATGGAAGCTGAGCTTGTCATTTATCGAACATTGAAGAACACCTGGTCAAACGATTGAACGCAACTAAAAATTCTCGTTCAATCATGAATCTATTGTGCGCAGCATTTCATCTGCGTTGCTTCAGTTTAACGTCGCCCTCCTTCTTTGTCCGACCTTGAGCCTGGCACTGTCAGACTGAAAGCAGCTACAAGGTTTGTATTAATGTAGTAATTTCCGACACAGTGGTAACAAAGAACATTAACGTCGTTTTCCTCTTTTGTATATTATTGTCTTGGGATTGACACTGAGCGCGAACATTGGCTGAGTGGCGGTGAATAGGGAGGATACAGATTTGGCGTGGGCTTATGGCAACAGAGGCCTGGACCCCCGAAATGAGTTTAACTCGCAAAATTGAGTTAATTTTAATTATATAAAGCAGTTGAAGCACATTTTAAATGGTGTCTAATTTCGACATTTAACATTCTTGCCAAGTGATAACAGTTACTCATTACCAACATCTGCCGTCACATTGCTCCGTATGTCCTCTACTGCGGTATTTCATTTTCCCGTGAACATGCGTGTGAATTCCAAGCCACAATCAGTTTTCTTTTACAATATTTATGCTGTGAACTTCGGATTTATACACGGCTGAGGCCAGCAATGCTACGGAGTGTGATTTGACGCAGGTTTTACAACACTGTTTGTTTGTATGTGGACATGTTATAACGCCTATCAATATTACTACTTTGAAGCGCTCCCGACTATAGCGCGGACACTGAATCGATGTGAAAAGTAGTTTACAAATGCACAATGGATTAACTTGTTCATTGTTCTCAGTTTATTATTGTATACGCACGCGTAGATAGTGTATCGCCATTGTAAACTGTTTACATTCCCAAAGAGAGCCAAGAAACAGCTGTGCACTTGATATCGATTGCTTCACAAGAGCTACGTCTGTTCAGTTTGGTTGTTGAGATAGGAACTTATAATTGTCCTAAACGTTTACTATTGCGAACTATTTGCTTAAAAACTTCTAAAACAGGCATATTCTAGCCAATATATAAAGCGCGCGAGACAGATAAAACTCTTTCGGTCGCATTGCACCATTGCTTGCATCGCTGACTCAAAAACCCTGACCTTGGATACATACATGTGTGATTTTTGTATTAGCATTTGTGATGGCGTCCCTACTCACATCATATTGTACCCATATCGCTGATTTTGATAAGACTAATATATATTGATATAATACATACCCAAATGTGTAAGCATGATATTATGTGATAGCGTCCCTGCTCACTTCATATTGTATCCATTTCGCTGATTTTGATAAGACTAATATATATATTGATATAATCTATACCCAAATGTGTAAGCGTGATATTATGTGATAGCGGCCCTACTCACTTCATATTGTATTTTGATAAAGCGACTATTATATATATATCCAAACGCGGCGGCTTGAGCTTTATTCTACCCCGCAAACTTCCGGCTAATAATCTACTAACAAATTCCTACTTGCTTCATTGAGTCCCATAATAGAATATTTCAATGCTTGTATTTTCAATAATTGTAACTTGATGCAGTCATCATTGTTGACTCGGAGTGTTGTGCTGATCTCTTTGTCGTGTGTCGTGAAACTCCAATTCGATTCAGTGTCCGCGCTGTAGTCGGGAGCGCTTCTGAGTAGCAATCCTGAAGATGCGCCTTAACAAATGCACAAACGTAGCCTACATAATATTAGTAATTAAAACATCACTTACCGGAATGACTGACACAGCAGAAGTGACAGAAAGCCAGGCGACTCTCAGTGTAGCGATCGTTCTGTATGTGTAAATCTGATATATAAAGACGAGGCTGCAGCGGTGAAAATGCCACGCTGCTTGCAACGTTGGCCGCATTCACTTGCATCCCGGTCAGTGGCGTAGGCAAGGGGGGGTTTCGGGGGTCAAACCCCCCCATTGGCTCCGGAAAAAAGATTTTTAAGGTTATTTTTCCATTTAAGTAAGAAAAAATAGCAAAAAACAGGATTTCCGGCCATAAACCCCCCCATGAAAAATTCCTGGCTACGCTACTGATCCCGGTGCAATCGTTGGGTAAGGGAAATAGACGGACTATGGTGGGGAGTTGGGGGGACGGATGGAGCGTTTGGGTGGAGAAAGAAGGAGGGTTGGGAGATGGGGAGGGAGATACGCACACACGCGAGCACACATACAGAATGACATTCAGACACAGACAGAGACAGAGACAGAGGCACAGAGTTATGGACACTGAGGGTCAGAGACAGACATCCAAATCGAGAGAACACGGGGTGAGAGTGGCAACGAATGAGAATGAGAAAAGGGGAGAGGAATAGAGACAAACAGAGGTAGAGGGAGACAGACAGGCAGACAGAGACACAGGGACAGACAGACAAACATTTAGACAAATAGAAACAGATAGATAAACGTGTTTTGTTGGCATAAATATGACGCAGACTCTTTTAGATTAGTTACTGTCTCAGATGCTTTTACCAATTATTATTGGCTAGAGCATTATGCAAGAAATTAATTGCATCTACGCTACCGAAGACATTGACATTATAGCCTGAAAAGTAATAATTAATTATTGTAAATTGTAGTGACGCATGCGTAAGGTTTGGTAAAGAATGAATTAATTAATTACATTAGTTGTTGGATAAGAAACTCTGTCCATTAAACACCTTTTGAAACTTTCTTCTGTATTGTATTTATAAATGGAAGAGACTAGGTCCGCTCAGCTAATGGCGAGTAAGTAGCCAGTCTATTTAACACCTTTTTAAATAATCTTTTTTACCATATATAGAAGGGAAGAAAAGAAATTCCTTAAATTAACTCTAAACTCTGACGATCTCATTATTAATGGCCAGTCTCGAAGAAGGTAGACAATTATTATAGTGCTATAGAAACTGGAGTGACATCGTAATGGGAGAGATCGCAATTCACATGTCTTTTTTCAACAGGATTATGGAAGTGCAAAGGACTCCGGTCGTATTACTCACATACGTAAGGTCTGTTACTTGTTGCCGTGGGACGGTTTTGACGCTTGGAACAACAAATGTTGGTGGTGAGGATAAAAAAAGATCCCCATGTCGTGTGACGTTGGGTAAAGTGCAGGGGAATGGGGAAAATCGGAGGATAAGGACAAACAGATGTTTGGTTTACACGGTAGAAAAGGAGACAGCGACAGACAGAGAAAAACAAAGCCAGACAGAGACTGGCAGAGACAGGCAGAGACAGACAGAGACAGACAGCGGCGTATATAGCAAGATGAAGAGAGACAGAGAGAGGTAGAGAGGTAATCAGACAAACCGATGGAAATAATGAGACAGAGAAATACATGCATGGTTATATGGAGAAGCAGAAACAGAGAGACAATGAGAAATAATATTGTTATAATTACCATATCGCTGTTGAGTAGCGATGATAGGGAGTGGGGTGGGGGAAGTGGGTAATCATGGAGAGTGATCTGTAATCAACTTCTTAGTCCGTTTGATTGTCTGACCTTTCCCAGTTTCGCTTTGGAATCCGAGTTCTATTTTGTCCGATCGTTTGTTCCCTGCTTCTCTTTGTCTCTCAATGTCTCTCAATGTCTCTCAATGTATCTCTGTGTCTCTCTGTGTCTCCTTCTGCCTCAATCTGACAATCCTTTTCTCCATGTCTCTCGTTCTAACTCTGCCTCACTATGGTTCTCTCTGTGTCTCTGTCTGTGTCTCTGTCCGTCTATCTTTCTCTCTATGTCTGTCCCTCCCACCTTCTCAGTCTGCCTGCCTGCCGGCTGTCTGTCTGTCTATCAGTCTGCCTATAAATCGATATGTCTGTCTGTCAGTTTGCTTATCTGTCTGCCTGTCTGTCTGCCTGTCTGTCTGCCTATATATGTATGTCTGTCTGCCTATCTATATGTCTGTCGGTCTGTCTGCCGATCTGCCTATCTGTATGTCTGTCTCCCTGTCGTTCTGCCTGCTTATATATATATATTATATATATATCCTCTGATAGATCGATTCGGTGACGTGATGATCGTCATTAGCGGAACCGTTCCATCAATTCACGGACCAGTGGAACATTGATGGAACCATAAATAGACGCACACGCGAACGAACGGACGACCGGACAACATATGGACAGCATCACTTAATATTATATATATATATATATATATATATATATTCACAGAATAATTCGGGTGTAGTTTTCTATACAACAACATCTGAAGTACAGCGTTTTCATAAGACACTTGTGGAATTATGTGCCTCATGACATAAAAACAATGACAAAAATAATGCGTTTTCACTTAACACAAAGTATTCGTTGTTGTTTTTCAATGTAGTGATCCGCATTGTCTAGCGTGATTCCAGTAATGTTGTCGTAGTTTGTCTCCTCCGTTCCCAAGCGATTCATTTCGTTTCGTTCAGCCATTCAATATCCGGGTCGTGACCTGCGTGACGCCGGTCGTTTCCTGCTTCCGCCGCGTTGGTTTCTGGGTAGCCTGGTGTCGCCCGATAGCAGAGGTTGCTCACGGCTAGGAATTGAGATGTGTATCGGTGCGCCGGTGAAAATAGTGCACCATCGAAGGTTGAGGTGGCATGGCGCAATATAAATTTCTGATGATAATGATTACGTTGGTGGCAATCGATAGTGTAGAGTGGCAAGCGTATGTTGTTACTTGTCGGCAATAATATTAGTTGGAGGGAGACGATAATGTATAATAGAAAAAGCTTACAAAGAATACAACGGGAGTTCAGTGTAGACTGAAATAGGGAATGTAGAATGTAGAGTGTGTCCTGCAAACGACCGTGTACAATGGAAGACATGGGAGTTCAGTTTAGATTGACAAAGATAATGAAATTATTATAGTGTATATCCTTAGTACAGAATGCAGATGCCTATTGTGCAGACGAAAACGAGAAATACAGATATTTGTATCCTAAGCAAAGAACTGCAAACAGTGCAAACGTTGAAATACAATGCAGATAAACGTGCACAAAGCAAGTTACAATATGCAAAATGCTGGGACATGTATGCACAGCTGCAGGAGACAGTAGCATGATTTGCAAAAAAATGTATGCAGAGTAAAAAGGAATATGCAGTGCTAAAAAAAATGTATGAAAGCAAGTGGCAATATGCAATGCTAAGAAATGTATGAAAGCAAGTGACAATATGCAATGCTAAGAAATGTATGAAAGCAAGTGACAATATGCACTGCTAAGAAATGAATGAAAGCAAGTGACAATATGCAATGCTAAGAAATGTATGAAAGCAAGTGACAATGTGGAATACTAAGAAATTTATGTAAAAAAAGGCAGGTGACAACATGCAATGCTAAGAAATGTATTGAAAACAAGGGACGACATGCAAAGCAAAGAGTCGTCAAAGGAATGCGTCGGTAGACAATGCAGAGACTTTTATGCTATGCACGCGACACCATACAACATTTGTAAACTGTATAATACGCATAGCAGACTACGATATACAATTCAAAACATAGTATGCAATACAAGCGAAAGTCTACTGTACATTGAAGAACTGTATGCAAAGTCATTCTTGACCTCGAATACGATTCGGTGAATTGTATGCAATGCAGACGGAGTGATGCAGAGCAAACAAGTCGAACGGATGCAGAAGAATGGGTGAGTGGATATGGATAGACGGGATATTGGGTTGAATGGCGAGTTGATGGGTGAAGTGATGGGCGGATAAATAATTGGGTTCAGTCTATAATTCCATTCAACAAAATTTGGGCTGAGCGTATTTCGTTCATTGGCACTTTTTCCATGTAGCAAAATGTCAATTGGGTTGAACGAATATTCAACACCTATTATTATTATTATCATTATTATTATTATTATTATTATTATTATTATTATTATTATTATTATTATTATTATTATTATTATTATTATTATTATTATTATTATTATTATTATATTAAATGCTAACCCGACCTCAGTTTTTCCCCATACAATTCCCATACTGTCTATTTCGCATGTTACCCATAATATATCTGTCTCATCCACCTTCCTTTCTCTCACATCCTTCATTCTCTCCTCCTACAAATTCCCCCCCCCCGTCCCATCCACGCCCGGACCAATATTATCGGACGGTAATGCCGACGGTCAAAGGTAAACACCGCGGACCGATCTGCAATTCTCCATCTACATCCGGAACACGTGACCGGTCATGCGCAGTCGAATCTGACATAAGTTCATCACAGACTGGATTATGATTAGGAAAGCCTATCGATTGTTGACAATCGTTGCCAACGACGACCGTTGCTATAGCAACGCATGTTGTATTTGCAGTCGAACCCATAAATCATCTTCCATCGTTGCGTCCATGACATATAATGCAGTGCAGAAAAATGTATGCAAAACGAGCGACAGTATGCAATGCACAGATATGTATACAATGCATGCGATAGTATGCAATGCGCAGAGATGTATGCAATGCATGCGATAGTATGCAATGCGCAGATATGTATACAACGCATGCGATAGTATGCAATGCGCAGATATGTATACAATGCATGCGATAGTATGCAATGCGCAGATATGCATACAATGCATGCGATAGTATGCAATGCGCAGATATGTATACAATGCGAGCGATAGTATGCAATGCGCAGAGATGTATACAATGCATGCGATAGTATGCAATGCGCAGATATGTATACAATGCATGCGATAGTATGCAATGCGCAGATATGTATACAATGCATGCGATAGTATGCAATGCGCAGATATGTATACAATGCGAGCGACAGTATGAAAAGCGTAGAAATACATAGACCAGCAACGCAGGCGACAATATGAAATACGGTTCCACGACAACTGGTCTACCGACAACTCGTCTACCGACAACTCGTCTCCGGACAATTGGTCTAACGACAACTGGTCTACAGACGAATAGTATTGATGAAATAGAAGCTGGATTTATGAAAATGGTTTCTTAGCTTAAATGGAAGCTGGATCGATGATTTTATTCATGTATTTCGACATGCATCCAGCTTCTACATCAGATCTAAAAATACCTTCATCCAGCTTCTATTTCTCACCCGTTATTTTCGTCAATCCAGCTTCTATTTCAGATATAAAACAATACCCTTATCCAGCTTCCATTACTTAAGCGTTTTTCATCAATCCAGCTTCTATTTCAGTTCAAGAAATACTTTCATCCAGCTTTTGTTTTTCATACGTTATTTTCGTCAATCCAGCTTCTATTTCACCTGTAAAGGAGCCATCATCCAGATTTCATTTCTCTTGCGTTTTTCATCAATCCAACCTCCATTTCACCTGTAAAAACATTCATCCAGCTTCCATTTCTCAAGCGCTGGATCAGTTGTCTGTAGACCAGTTGTCGTAGACGAATTGTCCGGAGACCACTTGTCGTTAGACGAGTTGTCGGTAGACGAGTTGTCGTGACACCATGCAATACAGGTAAGATTGTGTGTTGGGTCAAATCCGTTTGTGGCGCAACAGATCGGCGCACGGATAATTTCTTTCCGACCAATGGTCATGGTTTTTCCGAAGAAGGTCTACGTTTGCTGGGTCGACCAACGAGACTTGTTCTGTCGATAAAAATTAATGGTCTCACTTGGGTCGACCAGCGGGTTTTTCCGTCACTAAAAGGTCTTCTAAGTTTCGACCTCATGGTGCAGACGAACAGTGTGCCCGTCGATTAAAAATTCGTTTTGGGTTGACACATGGTGCGAATGGGTAGAAGAGAATGAGATGAGAGGAGGAGATCGGGGGGGGGGGGGGGGCACTTTCGTTGGACCCGTCACCGGAACAGCCAAAGGAAATCGCGGCGGGACGTGACTGGAATGTCACTTCTCGATGAAATCCCGCGAGATGAAGACGGACGTGGAAGAGCTCTGCGTTTGATGAGGTAATTAGTCCGATGGATGGATGGGACGATGTATATATATTTATATATTATACATACATATGCACATATATACACATGCATATATATACACATGTATATATATATATCCAGAGAGATAGGCGTACAGACAGACATACAGACGAAGAGACAGAGAAAGAATTGGATCGCCAGAAGAAAAAAGAGACAGAAGACAAATGGACAGGCATGCAAAATATCTATGGTTGTTTGAAGTGCTATCAGACACAGAGAGACAGCGACAGATACAAAAACCGAGACAGAGGGTAGCTGTCTGCACTCGATGATAAATGCTGTCTCTCGACTGCAGACATTGCATTGGATAGCATAATTTCAGCGGTGGAGATCTGAGATTGAGGTGCATTGAATCGTTTGCAGATAAACTTTGACTAAAAGGTAAATGGTAGCCTATTTTAATAGTGTCATAATTTGTCTCCGAACTTACATGTAATATCTAATAGGCCTATCCAGTCACATTTTAAAACCAATGCATTTAGACACCGTTTAATCTGTCTGAAACGAATGTAAATAAGGGGATTATTCTTGATGCTTTTCGTGCTTGGCATCTTTATCTGTGACTACTTAGCTATAATAGTGAAATGATTTTATCTGGTGCTTATAATAAGGATCAGGTGCGCCTCACTATTATAATGTCAATATTCTATCACAGCGCTAAGTGAAGTAGACTCGAAAATCCTGAAACTGAAAAAGTGACAGATAAAGACTCGGTGAACTGTAAAAAATGTATATTTCATAAACCCAAAGATTTTTGCAGAGGTCTACTAGCGCAAAAATAACACACTGATCACCAGTTCTGTTGGCATAATAATCGATATGAGTCAAATATGGTAATGTATGATAATGATGGAAGTTGAAATGGGTCCTTTAAGCCTGGTAGTGACTTTCAACAATAGATCACTACTCTAATAATCGATATAGGTCGATTTTCCATCCTTTTCCAACTCGTCCATCTGCGTCTGTCCTGACGTCTTGCCCGCCTCATCTGAATCATCCACTTAATTGTCCCTTCCATTGTTCTATTTCCTACCTTCTATTGTTTTCATCTTCTTATTCTTCGTTCTGAATTATGTCTGCCTGTGTCTGTCTGTCTGTCTGTCTGTCTGTCTATCTTCCTACCTGTATACTATAGTGTATAGGCTATGTGCCTGTATATGCTGATTCCGCGTATAAACACAGGTGTCGCATTTCCTCAAATATTTCTTTAGATGGATGTTTTCCATAATTATCGTCGCTGGAAACATCTGTAGTGGAACGAGTGATCGACTGGAGTATGATGGAAAAGATGGAGAAGGATCAAATGAGGAACATGAATTGGAGGACAATTGACCGTGAGAGACATGGAGAGATGAAGGAAATGATGAAGATTGATTAATATTTAATTATCTTTTAATGACGAAGTTTATTAATTAATTCGTTTATTAATTCAGTCAGACAGAGACGGCGACAAAGGCAAGAACAGAGACAGAATGAGAGAGGAGGGAAATATAAAAATTAAATAAAACTCGATTACGTTGAAAACTTTGGTAGAACACGGAAAATCTTAATAAGCTGAAACCTATGCAACAAATATCAAAGAACATCCTCTGGAAAAATGGTTTATAATAATATAAGAAACTCCATTAATTTTGTAACCAATTCAATCAATTAATTAACTCATGCGTTCTTCCATCCATCCATCCATCCATCCATCCATTTATCCATCCATCTATCCACCCATCTATCCATCCATCCATCCATCCATCCTTCCATCCATCCATCCATCTATCCATCTATCCATCCATCTATCCATTCACTCTTTCAGTTCCTAATATTCCTCTTTAAAATGTCTTCAACGCATCAAAAACTCCATCCGATCAATTCCCTTAATAACAATATTCCGTTCATATTCCCATCCAGAGTCTTTAGTAAGAGACGCGCGTCACGTTTCCTGACCACTTCACGTGGAACTTATACCCACCAGGCATCTCCACGTTCTTCCATCATTATCATCGTCTTCCGATCTATATATTGCTTTTCCGTGTTCGCTCTTCCCCGCTCCACGCCAACTCGATGAAGTGCCTCCTCCCTTCTTCGATG
The DNA here is from genome assembly GCA_949752735.1 of Lumbricus terrestris. Lineage (NCBI taxonomy): Eukaryota > Metazoa > Annelida > Clitellata > Crassiclitellata > Lumbricidae > Lumbricus > Lumbricus terrestris. The sequence continues at coordinate 74,135,739 of OX457037.1, forward strand.
ACAGCGTCGACCAACGGAGCAGGCCGCGAGTGGATTAAGGCCTCCCGGAACTTCAAGGATGCTGCGACCCCCTATCCCCATTTGGTGGTAGCCGACTAACACCACTAATCGCTCGAAAGCTGTGGGAACTTTTTAAGACGCACTCCGAGAAAGCTCGGAGGAGGAGAAGGAAGAGGAGGAGAAGGAGGAGGAGGAGAAGGAGGAGGAGGAGGAGGAGGAGGAGGAGGAGAGGAAGTCTTGCTGTAGGCGGATTTGTCTGTTATGTAATGCGGAGTATATGGAGATCTATAATTATTGCGTTGGAAGAGGGAGAGGGAGAGAGAGACGGAGAGGGAGAGAGAGACGGAGAGGGAGAGAGAGGTAGAGGGAGAGGGAGAGGTAGAGGGAGAGGGAGAGGGAGAGGGAGAGGGAGAGGGAGAGGGAGAGGGAGAGGGAGAGGGAGAGGGAGAGGGAGAAGGAGAGGGAGAGGGAGAGAAAATAAAGAGAAAAGGGAGAGTGAGAAGGAGAGGCAGAGGCAGAGGAATAGGGGCAGTCAGAGGGAGAAGAAAAGGGTGCTGTAGACTCAATCTATACGACTATTATGTCTGTCTGTCTGACTACGTGTATGTCTGTCTATCTGCGAGTTTTGCAGGCAGTGCATGAAGTGGACAGACAGGTGTATGGGTGAATGAATGGATGGATGGATGAGAGAGCAAGAGAGAATGGAACTGAGGCATGGGATATGAAAAGGAGAAGAAGATAGACAGGGACAGGGACAAAGAAGGAAAATAAAGATGGCGAAGCATAGATATGTGTGCATCCATCCATTAACCAATCAATTCATCTCTTGAACATTAGCCCAGTCACAACATTAGCACCCTTTTCTTCTCCCTCTGACTGCCCCTATCTTTCTATGTACATGTACATCTTCTTTTCTCACTCCATTCATTCGCCAAATACAGTACAATGCAATGATCGCTCAGTCTCCATCCGTACATCCTCCTCTCCTCTCCACTCTTTGTCCCTGTCCCTCTAGGCTTAGAAGGCAGGTAGCCTAAGACTTGCCCTAAGTCAATGCTATCATGTCCACAATGTCAGAGTAGACTGGTTATACGAACAGTCTAAGAGTAAACAATAGAGCGTAGTCTGTGATGAATAAGATTATAAGACATAAATTATTAGCTAACAGTCTAGTCTAGAATAGAACCATGCTGAAGACCAAGTGAGACCAAAAGATCTCAAACCGTAATGAAATGCACTTGCTGTATGTTTGTAGGCTATGGGTAGTTGAATAAGGACAGATTCCAAATCACCTCCCCTCCAGCTCGTTAATTGAGCTAGTATACTGGCGCACTGGCGCGGTCTGTGACGTCACTACATTAGTATACTGGTCCACGTTGCACTCCTTGACCCCTTGAGTTATCGGGGTCAAAGTTCACGGTCGCCGTTTGCTTCCGTGTGTTTGTATGTCTCTATATCTGTCTGTGTCTTTGTATGTGTTGCTTATGTATTATACCCCGCAGTCGATCGAGTCAAGGGCTACGATCGACTTGGCTCGCGCGACGATCGACTCGATCGATTTCGTCGACTCGCCGACCTCTCGACGACTCGATCGACTTGGCTCGGCCGGCGATCGACTCGATCGACTTGACCTACTTTCGTCTCTTCCTCACCATCTGCAGTTATATGATCTTAAAATGAAATTACACGATAGTAAATCTGTGTCATAAATCTGTGTGACGTAACAATAAGCCTAATTTCGTATTCTCAGTGAATTTATAGATTTGCACTGTAATCGTATTGACGTCGCAATAGGCCTCGTTTTAGATTATGTAAATGAACCTCAATAATTATTACGGTAGATCTGTGTAATAATCGAAGTTAGTCACAATGGGCCTAGTTTATACTCTCAAAATGTACTTCTATAATAACAGATCATTATCATAATCGAAGTTAGCCACAATAGGCCTATTTCATTCTCAAAATGAACTTCTTTAATAGTAGGTCTGTATCATGATCGAAGTGACGTCACAATGGGCCTAGTTTTACATTCTCACACTGAACGTATAATAATAATAGATTTGTATCATAATCAGAGTGATGTTGCATTTAAACAGTCCCCGTTTTGTATTATGAAAATGAAATAACATGACAGCAGATCTGTGTCCTGACCGAAGTAACGTCACAATAAGCCTAATTTCGTTTTCTCAGTGAACTTATTTAATTGTAGAATTGCATCATAATCGAAGTGACGTCATAAAAGGTCCCGTTTTATATTCTCAAAATTAACATCTACATGACTTGCATACAGGCATATAATAGTAGATATGTATCATGCTCATTCAGGAGCGGATCCAAGGAAGGGGCCCAAGGGTGCAATCCGGCCTTGCCCCACCGCATTCAGAGATTCGCATATGACGTGGTCCCTCTCTCCATCAGGTTTCAAGAAGCTGTAAATCAACGCAACGGGAACAGGAGGGTGAGAGAGAAAGTAGGCCTAGCACGTGACTTAAAAGTCACCAGATTTTAAATAACCGGAGTCGCCACGCGTGTTTTTAGAAGTTTTTTGGGCGAAACACTAAAAAAGATTCTTTCGGCGGAAGACCAACGAAAAAAGTTTTCGGCCCAAGACGACAAATTTTGTCCACCCTCTGCCAAAATTTCTGTATCCTCCCCCGTATTCGTTCAACTCAAATCGAAAACGTATGTCTATAGTCAACTTTCACAGTTCCACTTACACGAAATCGCCAGCTGCCGAAAGGCACGTTAGCTGAACTTGTGTGCAAAAACTCAATTACGTCATTATATCATGCAGGTCACTTTGAGACTTCAAGAAACAGTAGGCCTAAGTAAAATATTTCTAAATCGAGTCGAGTAGATGAAACAACGATCGACTCGACTTAGCAAGACTCACGACCAACTCGACTTGCAAGTCGACGATTTTTCGATCGACTCGACTTGGCAAGACTCACGATCGACTCGACTTGCAAGTCGATCGAGTCGACGATTTTTCGATCGACTCGACTTGGCAAGACTCACGATCGACTTGACTTGCAAGTCGATCGAGTCAACGATTTTTCGATCGACTCGACTTGGCCGAGTTATGATCGACTCGATCGATCGACTCGATCGACTGCGGGGTATATTATGTATAATTATTTTTATTTAACAATGAAAGATGTGCCACCCGGCACATGTTGTATAATTAAATTTGGACCTGTCAACACCAATCAACGGCCGCCGATTATGAACTCTATAATTAAACAACCACATGTGCCGTAATTAAAATTGAACCTGTCAACATCCATCAACTGCATCCGACTTTGAATCTATCTTATAATCAAAATTTTTAGGGGGATCTATATTCTACAAGGCTGACATCTCTTATCTTTTCCGATCTGTAGTACCGTCTCTTTGCTGATAATGATGTCCAGGGTCCATGGTCCCCCCTCTTCCTAGCTGCTTTTACTCGGTTTTATTGAGTCTCTCACTGATCATCTCCACTCATGGATGTTTTCTAATCGCATTTAGCTAAATACTTCAAATGCTCAATTTACCTGGTTATGTAGGCCTACTCCCCACCCACTCCAGAAGCTTTATCACAATCTGATCTCTGAAAATTTACCGCTGTTTTCTTTCTCTTCAAGTGTGCGGGATCTGAGTGTTGTACTCGATAGCTCACATACATTTACTGAGCATATTTTAATCTGACAGGCTCGTCATATTATTTTCATTTTAGACGTCTCATAGTCGCCTCCTACATCTTCACTAAGTTAATCCATGCTTTTATATTTTCTCGTATTGACTATTGCAATGCTCTCATCATTGGTCTTCCTAAAGTTCGTCTGTTCATCGATTTAGTTGGTTCTCAACTCTGCTGGACTGATTGTCCGCCTTCCCAAGTAGGCTACTTTCGCATCTCTACCTTTATGTTTGAGGAACTTCATTGGCTTTCTCTCCGTGTTCGCACACAATTTAAGATCCTCACCTTGATTCGAAGGACTCAACGAGTCTTACCCAAAATAGGGCCTATCTGACTGATGTGTTGATTATAAATTATCTTTGTGCAATTGCCAATTTGTCGCACAATTAACATTGCAAACTAACCTATGGACTAGTTTTTATCTATATAAAATCTGTTTTGAGCTTTTAATTTCAAGTTTTATAGCATTAGGCCTAATTGTTATTTTTTAATCTATGTAGGCCTGTAGGCCTAATTCCAAGTTTCATAGTCTTAAGTGTCCCTTTATGAAATCTATTTAGAATTGGTGCTTTAAATTTTTGTCAGTGGATGAACCACCCGGAGATGAAACATCCTGGAATGAACAGTCCACTGGATCGTCCGGGGATGAAACGTCTGCATGCCGTTGGAAACGAGAAAAAGTTATTTTGGATAAAAATGGCAATCCAGTACTCAGTGAGCAAATGAAAAAATTTATCACCAGATTCTTGAAGACTCGGAATTATCTGAATATTAATAATTAAGCATCCTCCATCTACAGCTGTACACGATAGGTCTATAATTGTGTAGGCGCATTAGCAGTAGACCTAACTTGTAAAATCACAAGTTGTAAAATCACAAGTTGTAATGCAAATAAAGGCATACCCAGTGGCGTAGCAAGCTTTTCATGGGCCTGTGTGCAGAGGTCCTTCATGGGCCCTTGTTTGGCCTTGCAAGGCCGGTAGGCTTGCCTTCTTGCAATCAAGACCAATAAAACCTAATCAATTACACTTGCTAGTTAGACGTAGCACATGCAATTCAACTCACTCACAGAATAAACATGAATGCTGCTGCCCGAATGTGACAGATAAATGTATGCATGTATTTAAGTGTAATAGGCCTAACTGAAACGATTTTCTTAGTCGCACTTAAAACTATCAGTTTCCGACTTACAAGGATGTCATGACATCACATAGAGTTTTCTTTCTAGCACATTATTCAGCGAAAATTTCAGTCGTTTATTAATTCTGGCCCATGATTTGCAATTTTCATACCCAAAACAACACAATCATCAATTTTTTCATGATACCCTAAAGCAAATTTAGCAATATTCCTTGCAAGTAGGAGCAAATAGCCTACGTGATTCCTAGAACCCTGATCCATACGTGCTCAATGTGGTACCTCCCTGATTGAGGAGTGAGAGCTGAGAGGAGTTGAGAGCAGTATGAGAATTGTAAAATGTAGCTGGGGGTAAGACTATGATCCACGCGGAGCTGGATTGTGAAAAGGTGAGACGAAGACTCAGCTGCACGTGAGCCTAAGAAAGAATAGCGAGTGTTGAACCATCACAAACCCACAGCAATTCTCACTCTGGGTGAGGGAGTCAGGTCACTGCCGTTACCGGTGCCATATCCAGCAATGACTGGAATACTCGAGCATGCCTTTGACAAGTGACAACCATGAAGCTTCTGCAGCGCACCGTTTAATTATAATGCACGAGCGTGACAGATAGACGGACATGCAATAACATTATGATCACACCAATCCTAGATAGCATAGGCACGCCTTTTCACTTTGCATTAGAAAGTGATTCAGCAGAAGGAAAATCTTTTGCTGGTATGATTTATTTCTTTTTCTCAGGTTATATTGTATTAGACGAATTCTTTATTATTGTTCACAAACACTATATATAGCGTCATCTTGCAATTTGACCGTAATGACTCGAACCGAAAACACACGTTATGAGGAATTCAGTAGCCTATAGTTTTTGCCTGCAAACAGTAGTGCTACAGCACGGCTGTTGCCAGGCATCAGTAATTTAACGAAGTAGTGCAAGTGTGTTAAAAAAACTACATCGATCACAAAATAATTTGAATTGCTAATTGGGATTTATTAAAAAAATTAACAAGCTCTGTGGGCCCCTGGAGGTCGTGGGCCCGTGTGCTTTGCACACAATGCACATAATTATGGTAGCTACGCCACTGGGCATAGGCCTACCTCAATTTAAAATTTAGAGATATCATTCACCGATTTATTGTCATAAGCACCAAATCATTTAAATTCGAAAATCAAAATCCGTTGGTTGTCAAATCCGATGTCAGCAACAAACAGTCGACCATTTATCTCATCCAGAAGAATCCTTATTGGATGTCGTAATCCGTGCTTTTCTTTTGAAAGAATGTCTCTCTCATATTCGAGATTTGAATCCAACAACACAACTTGAGCGTTCAACTGATCAGCGACCATAACGAATCCTTTGCTATCGACGGTTAAATGAACTGGACCATTCAACTGTCCGATGGTAGATCCACATTTCCCACCATATGACTTATTCAGTTTTCCATCTTCATCCACCATACACACTCTATGCAGTTCACTATTGTATTGACAGACTACGAAATGACCATTGGTCAGTTTTATTGCATGCAATGGAAAACGAATACCTGCGGTTGATGATAGATTTAATTCGCGGATCATTTGTCCATCTGGCGAATATTCATTCAATTTATGTCCGCTATAAACAATTAATATTACAGTCAATTCAACTGTAACAGATAGATAACCAAAATCGCATCCTGTTGACCACTTCGTGATTAATTCTCCATTTGGATCTACCCTCCAGATTTCACTTGAGTTACCGCCGAAGCCTTTGAAATCGATGATGTAGAGACATTTATTTATGTTGCATGAAACTATGTCCAACGGATGAGATAATTCCCTCCAACTCCATTGACGACTGAAAGTGAATTTAATCGAATCGTAAACTTCAACTTGTGAACTCCAATCACTGACAACAAATAATTCGTTGTCTAAGATCGTCATCCCACTGTTTTTATCTTCTGCAGATTTTGTTCTGATTGTCTGAACTAAAACTGGATCCGATCTGTAGCGTTGTTCGCCTGAAAACATAAATAATATACACTCTATTTAAAAATAATTAAACAATAATATTGTAGACAAATATCAATAGTTAACCCGTTTAGTGTGTCGTTAAACAAGTCACACTTAGGCTATGGTGTTGGAGTCTTTATGGACCCCAATGTTAAAGTCAGCTGATTATTTGATAAAGCGTTGTGTAGAAGTAATTGCATGACGTGTGGTCATGCCATGCTGTTTTTGTTTCTAACAACAACAAATGGTGACAGTCCTTGTGGCTTTATTGAATTACTTGCTGTGGAATCCGGCGTTGCCCGGAAAATGCTAGCCTTTCGCCCCTACTCCTGTAGTGTAGCCTACCCGGCGTTTATCGCTAAATTTAGAAGTTTTGCCTCCCTCCACCTCACCACTATCCACCCTGCTCCTGGACACCACCCTACCCTCGCTCTACCCAGCCCCTCCATCATCCACACCTCCCCTCTCCAACCACACCTCACCCCGCTCCCTCAGCCCCATCACACCACACCCCGCCCTGTTCCCACCCCTCTTGGTTATTCGGAGCTGCCCGGTAGATTTTCGCAACCACCCAGCGCCGCCTCCTGCTCCATCCCAGGCCCCACCGCACCCCTCACTACTCTCGTCAAAACCTTCCCGGCCTGGTCATAATCCACACTCCATCCGCAACCCCTCTGACCCCACCCTGCCCTACCACACCTCGCAATCACCCCTCTGGGGTATCGGGCGCTGCACTGTAAATTGAAGCTTTTCGCCGCTACCTCTAAATACCTACGGCGCCACCCCCGGCCCAACCGCTACCCTTCCTACCCTCGCCCCTAATACTCTCATACTTCCCCTTCCCACACCCACCTCGGCCCGGTCATAATCCACACTCCGCCCGCAACCCGCCGCATCCTGCTCTTACCCAGCTCCACACTTCAGAGGATCCCGGCGCTGCCCTGTAAAGTTCTGTTTTTAGCCCCCTCCTAACGCTACGCCCTCCAGTACCAAGACCTCGCCCCATTCAGACCCCAGCATTCTGCGGTAACAGGCGTTGCCCGAAAATTGTTTGATTACCCTGCGCGCTTTGGTTAACCCCCCCCCCCAAAAAAACACAAAAAACAACCCCAAACTCGACCAGCCCCTGCGGGGCGCGGGGCGTGCTGACTATGGAACGCGTGGTGGCCCTGGTCGCACTCTATCTTAAGCTGCAATGTTTGAGATGTAAAGCTCAGAGACTGCGCGAACATTATCTGAAAAACAGCGAAATTTCGGCTTTTGCTTCTACGCAGGCTCCCTTGGCGAAAGAGATTCAGCAACCCCTCCACTGGATGGTTCTGGTGGTCAATAGCTGCGAAACAACATGTAGGCATATAATAATTCTGGACAAACATACACGAAAAGGTTGTCGTTAAAAATGGCAGTTGAAATCTACTGTTCTCCAAGTTTCCATTTGGTGCCAGTCCATGTAGTAGCCTAGTTTTCTATTTGTTAAGTACGCTTTTTAGTCCACAATAATTACAAAGTTTAGTTTTCATTTGACAATAACAATATTGATGGTTGCATCAGCATGGGCCATGAGGATTTATGTTTAGACTACAATTTAAGTTTCAAAATAATCAAAATATTTACAATTTCTTTATTTCTTATTACGCAAAAGTTATAGGAAATAATATAATTATTTTGGATTTAGTGATTACTAATAAATTTGTTATTTGATGAATTAAATAAAATTGCTAAGCAGTGATTTTTTAACTTTCAAAATGCAGCATAGTAGGTTGTAAGGTGTAACAAACAGAGTCAAACAATATTCGTTTTCCAGTTTTCTTGTTTTATCGTTTTATTTGCATCTATAGAATACCATCAAGCCGCTATATTAAATGTCATACGTACATGTAGGCTATAAGAATCATCAGGTCTTCTCCCCTCTCGCCAATCTGGTTTTCGGGCTTTCCATTCAACTGAAACAGCCCTACTCTCCATGTTAGATGACATCTATGCAGCTATTGATAAGGCTCAGGTTTCCCTTCTTGCACTCTTTGATGTATCAGCAGCCTTTGACATGGTCGATCACAAACTTTTTTTGCTCCAGCGCCTTGAATCCTCCTATGGTATTAAAGGTGTCCCTCTTCTATGGCTTCAATCTTACTTGTCTGGTCGTACCCAAATGGTTATAGCTGGTAATTCCAGATCTAACTGGGTGCCGGTATTTTTAGGAGTTCCACAGGGATCAGTCCTTGGACCTCTACTCTTCATTCTGTACACGGCTGATGTTACTTCTCTGTTTCCTAGTCACTCTGCTACTGGTCACCTCTTTGCTGATGATGTTCAAGCCTATGTTCATGGTTCTCCCTCTACTCAACTCATACTAGTTCGCCGTATTGAGGCACTTTCCCATGATTTGCACCTGTGGATGTCTTCAAATCGCCTTTCACTCAATTCTAACAAAACTCAACTCATCTGGCTTGGCACTCCTCAGCAAATTAAAAAATCGACTTTTTGCTTCTATCTCAGACCTTTCCTCAATTTACATTTTCAACTTCTGTTCGTGACCTAGGTGTCACTCTTGACTGCTCGCTGACATTCTCAACACATGTAACCAACCTTACGCGCTCCTCTTACTTTCACCTCCGTCGTCTCAGGTCCATTCGCAGATCTGTCTCCCTTTCAACCATAACATCAATAGTCCATGCTTTTGTCTGTTCCAGAATTGATTACTGTAACTCCCTTCTTATTGGTCTTCCAAAGGTCCGCCTATCTCCCATTCAATCTGTCCTTAATGCTGCTGCTCGATTAATTGCTCGCCTTCCTAAGTACTCCCATATATCCTCGTTTATGATTAACCAACTACACTGGCTTTCTCTCTCTGCCCGCATACAATATAAAGTCCTTTCTCTGGTACTCAAATCCAAACTGGGTCTTGCACCGATTTATCTCAGTGATCTCATTCGTTCTCCTCTATCAGCATCTTCTCATCGACCTCTCCGTTCTCTGGACAGGGCTGACTTGTTTGTTCCACGAGCTAGGACCACTATTGCTCAAACTCGATCCTTCACCATCATTGGGCCCTCTTTGTGGAATTCTCTTCCCTCCACTCTGCGTGGGACTCTGCTTTCAGGATCGTTATCTACATCTCTCTCTCTTCTTAAGACCTTTTTTTCTCTAGGGGTTATCGCACTGGGAGCGCTACTGAATGGCCTTGGTTGTGAGCGGCGCTATAGAAATTTCTAATTACATTACATTACATTACATTACATTACATAAGTGTGTAGACAGTCGTGCAATACCTGTTTTCGATGTCTTTAGCTCTTTCCCTACTTTCTCTGCGTTGATTTCTGATGTTTTCACCGTTGCTTTATACATGTTCAATTCTGCAAGTAATTTATTGTAATTGGTTTGAAGTGAATGGTTCTTTATTTTCTCTGCATCAAGTTCCTGCTGTAGGTCACCGTTTGCGATGTTACTTTTGTTCAATTCCCATTTAAGTCTGGCTATATTATGTGTATCATAGTTAGCTTCCGCATTACTCAGTTGCTCAGTTGCAGTCTGGTTAATCTGCAGTTCTTTGAGCTGTTCACTTACTAATCTCAAACTCTTCTTCTCCGTCTTCTCCGTTTCGACTTCCATTCTCTGGAGATCAATTTCCTTACTCTCTTCTGTCAGCAGACTTTGTCTTCTTCTTGTTCTTGGCTTCAAGTCACTTTCTTCTGAAAAGGTAACAGCGTTTTGAAGTTGACCGTAGGTCTAATATTAGTTTAATTTACCAACTTCTGTGACACTCTTAGGCTCGCTAGCCTATGACATTGTTATTGCATCGACCACAGATCTGCTGATTTGCAGTTGACGGTAGGTTTAAATTTAGTTTTAGTTTCCATCTTCTGTGAAGAACTTATACACACATCTGAGAGTATCTATCTTGTTGGACCTACTGAAGGCCCGCATCAAGTAGTGCTGTATAATTGTATCTTTACATTTATATAGCGCCTCTCGCTGTGCACACTAAGCAGAGCGAAACCAGTACGAGAGATTAAAGGATGGAAATGGTCCTGAGACGGTGAATAGAGGCGCTTGGTCGACCAGCTGATGCTGAAGGAGGGGGGATGGTAACAGAGCGAAGAGCCAATGAAACTAAAGGCATGACAGACCTGGCTGATTGTACAAAACGATCCTGCTGGTAAAAAGAGCAAATCAGGCGACGAGAAGATAGATGCTTAGTGTAATGGTGTTGTCAGCCGAATTAGCATTTTAGACTTATTTATTTACTTATTTATTTCTTTTATGTGGATAATTTGATATAAGACCTCTTCAAGGTAGGCTACTCAGAAGCGCTCCCGGCTCAACCACAGCTAAATAAGACAGTCTTGAGGTTCTTAAGGAACAGAGTGGAGTGGCCCCTGTCATGGAAACTAAATGTAGTACGGTACACTACATGATGACAACTCCTTACGGTAGAGAAATTTTTTAATTGACTACATAAAAATGTAGGAAAATCAGTAACCGTTAAGCAAGGCACAAACTACTTTTGGCTTAGTTTAAATGATAATAAAATAAAGTCATTTACCTACAATCTCCCCAACCAAATTGCCACAGATATCCTGCAGAAAGTCTTCCAGTGAAGATTGTCTAAAGCAGTATTTGAAATCCATTATTCCTCGTTCAACTGTAGGTTGGCACTGTTGTTGCAGCTCTAACGCTCTAATGAGTAAGTCTGAAATTGCGCGACAGATATCGTTAGGCGATCCTTTATCCATTAATCTTTGACAATAGGAATTGTAACTTTCTAGGTTCGATAGATAGGCATCAATGTCATCCGTTGCCAATTGGATTTCTTTCAATCTGCCTTGTCTCTCTGAATATAGACTTTGTAGAAGACAACTCGCATGCTTATCAGTTAACTGTTTTATTTCCTCTTTTCTCCTCTCCACGTCACTCTCTAAGCTTTCCACCATTTGTTGCATTTCTTCCTTCATCTTCATGATTTCTGTCTTTTTCATGTGAGCTTCAGTAATGCATTCATTTATTCCTTTGGTGGTGTTTTCTATCTGCTTCCGAAAGCCATCCAAACATTTGTTAACATGAGAACCTTTATGGTTATTATGCTCCTCAATGAAGCAGATAGCGCATACAACTGTTTTGCAGTCAGCACAATATACATTCAGAGCCTGTTGTTCATGCATTTCACAAACACTTTGTATAAGTTCGATTGTCGGATTTTGTCTGGGTTCGTTTATTGGTATTAATTTATGATTCTTTGTCAGTTTAAATTTCCTGTGCTCACTGCAACATTCTTCGCATAATTTGTACTTGCAATCAACGCAGTACGTATCAGCTATTGGGGTTTCTGCGCCTGTCTGTTCCTCACTTTCCTCTAAACAAAGCGAACATAATTCTTTCGCTAGGCCTACGTCAGAGGGATCTGAAACTTTTGACAATAGTATCAAACGTTCAATGAAGAAATTTTTAGGCAGTCCACTGTAGCTTTCTGTTGGAATCTTGAACAGTCGTCTACATATTGGACAAGGCATCTCATCTCCTGGTCCCTTGTTGCTTTTAACTCCAGTCTCTTGGATGCATTTCATGCAGAATGTATGAATGCATGGCAATGCTTTCGGATCAGTATAGACTTCGGTGCATATACAACATGTAGTAATATCATCGAGCTCGTCCCTGTTAATACCACCACTGCTGGACTCTATAGCAGCCATGATAATATTATTCTCCAAGTCTACACATCTGCAACGCTTTCGGTTTCACTATTGGCTGCTCAACGTTATTTTTGGACGCCTAGGCTCCACGTAGGCGCGTCCTTTCATTCTAGCACGGGCTTTCAAGTTCAGTTTTACTCGAACGAAAATATGAAAATCTCTAACAAAATACCTGATCACAGCTTTTGACCCTAAACCGTGATTTTGTTAGCATCTGACTGACATAACGTATTTACTAATCTTGGTGTTACGATTAAAACTAAATTGTCAATTGCGTTTAATCACCGGATTGACCCTCGATTTCTATAGTCGGGCTGCGGAAGCTTCAGACCCGGAAAAAATTCGCAACAAGCTGGAAATAGAAAATAATTAAAGATAAGATAATAATATGTCCAAAAAATGGTCCCCAGCCCCTGAGATCTGAAGGGAATTTATTTTATTAGAGAAATTAGAACGCTAAAAATCGCAATGCTATTTCAGCGCTGTACCTCGGACATTTTTGTTTTACTATTACCGCCTCCAATCACTTATTGGTAAACAAGTCAGGTTGCGGAGCCCTGAAAAATCGACAATAAGCTGATTTTTCTGTTTTTCCATAAAAAGTTTTATATATACATTGAAATAAATTAAGTTTTAAGTTTATCCCCATATAAAAATCACGCTAGTCAGTGTTTTTAACGAGCCGAATAGTGTAGGCCATGACTGCCGCAGCGCATTTTCGCCGATACCCTGGAATACAGCAAATAATTGTTATTGGACTAGTCACGTTAAATTGTAGGCTACCGTGCGACATTTGCTGTACTCTCCTGAGATCTGCGGAAAATGCGGCTACGGATAAACTATCGGTTGTGTAATTTGAAAGCAGCCAATTTATTTCTATAATTATACACTAATAATAATAATAATAATAATAATACCATATGCTGGACAAATAATTTAATAATAATAGCCTATTCTCTTTATTGAAACAATCTGGTTGACACACCGCAACCGGTTACAGTGCACAATTCTGCAGTTTAAACAACTCACAAGAACACAGATCACAGAATACACAAATCTTAACTATACTTACTGAACAGATAGCCTGCAATACATGGCGCTAATAGCAGCCTACAAAGTTTATCCGCCCAACAGGGGCTCAATCGATGCAAGCTTCACTCTCCAATCGAGATCTGGATTTGAGACGAGTGTCTTCACTGGCTTCTCCTGCCTCAGCTGTGAACACTTTGCAACTTCAGTCTCCCATTTTTACCAAATGCACCACTCTCCCAGATGCTTACATTGAAGTGAATAGTGACACAACATGACACTCTTCCAGGCATCAAGTGGCACAACATGACACTCTTCCAGGCATCACAATCCTCTGCCAGCTAAACAGCGTGCATGGGACAGGCCTTTGGTAGAGGGACAAAATGTCAGTTGTGGCCTCTATGACCAATCGTTTTGATCGGTCTAGACTGGCTGGTGCCAGTTTTTCTCATTAATTTTGGCAGATTGGCTAACTGCCCTTCCATAACACTTCTTGTGCACTCTGCATGAACAATGAGACAGTGCGAGTTGGACTTTGGTTGGGCCTTGACCTCCGTCTTCCTCACATGTATCGATGCGGAGATGCTGTTGGCTCAAATGGTCGCCATGGGGTGGTTTGTAGGAAATCGAAGGGACATTCCATCCAACATTATGCCACTAATGATATAATTTGCCGTTCGCTCCAAAGTGCGGATATACCAAGACAAAGGAGCCAACGAATCTTCTGTGGACCGATGACAAATGACAGTGCCAGTACTGGTTCCTTGGTCTGCTGGCAAATACATGACCTGGGATGCAATAGTGGTTCACACTTGTGCTGCTTCTTACCTATCTCAGACAGCTATTTCGGCAGGTTCTGCAGCTGAACAGACTCCTGTTCATAAATCTGCCAAAATATGCATTGCCTGCAATCCACATATTTGTTCCCGTTTCCTTTGATATTATGGCATCTGCAAAGCAATCAGTTTGCTCAGTAACAGTGACACTGCACTCATCACCGATTACCACACCAGCATCACGCTGTCCCCTTGGCTTGAACTCCCCGGATTTTGACCTGGCATCGGAACGAACAGGGCAGTTTGGCTATTGCGGACTTGATTTGACATAGTGATGGTGAATAAGCTGGTCTCTCTCACTTCGCTTTTGTTGGTGCTGGTAAATTCTTGAATTGTGTTACACTCAGCCAATGTCGTACACACCGATACTGTGGTGTCAAGGACAGATCTGACAGTGTGTTCTTCGCTCTGCAGCTAGGCATGAGGAGATGTGGGCAAAGTCTCAATAGTTTATTCATCATGAGCCTTAAACCTACCAATTTCATCATAATCACCAAGAGCATACACCCAATCTTCCAAATTTCTAAGAACTGTTTTCAGAACATCAACTCCCGTCCGACAGACCACATTAAGTGATTGTGAAGTGATGTCTTCTGCTGCTTCGAGCCTCAAAAGCTGGTCGAATGATACCATACATGGTGTAATTATCAGAAGTTTCTTGGCCTGTTAATAAATAACAGGGTTGACAATATGCATGATCTGTCACCTATTAGTATACTTATTATTTAAAAAAAATTGTAGTTATACTGGTGGTATTTTAATTTTTGACTACTTTTTTGTATTTTACACCTGTCATTCTGAAGAACTGCCACCTTGGTCAAACTGTATACCTGCATTAAAGAGGCCCTTACAGTGATATTAGACTTGCCTGCTATTTTATTGTATTTTAAGTGTGGTATTAAATAGCCTTTTGGTGCAGTTTTGTTTGTTTCAAAATGTTGGGATGGTAGATGTCCAGACAAAAGTTACAACGTTACATTCAGAATTGCTTGATTCTTGTAACCTGGTGTGGTGGTATCTGGTGGAGTGGAGCAGCTGTCAAGGCAGTTGTCATATGGCTCAGAATTGGAGGGTTTAGGAGCAGAGGGGAGGTCTCAGTATGAATTCTGCACATGACTGTCAGAAGAATGTTGATGGTTCTGTTCACTCTGTATATATCTTTAAATTTAATTAAATTCAATTATTTTAAGAATAGCCTATAGATAAGAATACCTATAAATAAGAATTAATAGCTTACAATAAAAAAAACAATTATTTTAAATTGCGTGATAATAGGCCTATTCTGCTGATTATTTTGTTAATAATTGCAACATAACTAATATTACAAGAACTCTGCAAAGATAACTGTATTCACATTGAAGTCTGCAACTAATTTTTCCACAAAATCAAAGATTCATAATGTTTACTGTTTAGACCTATAAATGCAGGGTTATAAGGAGCTACAAGGCCTAGGCTAAAATGCCATGTTAATGAAATACACAATGAAATCGGAGAAAATTAAAATAGTACAGTAATCAGCTGTATTTTATTAATCAGCTTCAGTTGTCTATGAATGGTATAAATTCCCAGGAAAATTGCATACGTAGAAGATTCTTGGGACTACAAGCTACTTATAATGCAGATGCAAGCGAATGCGTATGGAACCGACAAAACAACAGGCTACTGATTCTGTACAATAACCACTAATTTCGTTCAAAAATATGTCTTGCCTAAATAGCCTATCTATTTCCAGTAGACTGTCGATTTGAATTAGACATTAAAACAATTAATAAAAGCATTACTAATTGTCAAAATAAAATGTTTTATTCCGTTGTTTACAATGATATTTCCGGCAACAGCTGACTTTTTGCCTCAATCTGGCGCGCTAGCCTAGTTTCATACAATAAAATTTCTCTTTATAAAATAACCCACAGTGAGAGTTGAGTGGCTAGGAACCATTTGTAAGATACATTATTATTACATCTTTAATTATTTTATGTTTCCAGCCTGTTGCAAATTTTTCCGATTAGTACATTGCAGTTATTTTAATGCAATCCGGCTTCGAGATTAAGCTATCGCCTTATAGTAAAATCCGATACAACGCCGAAATACCATTGCGATTTTATGCCTTCTAATTTCTCTCATAAAATAAATTCCCTTCAGATCCCAGGGGCTGGGGACCATTTTTCGGATATATTATTATCTTATCTTTAATTATTTTCTATTTCCAGCTTGTTGCGAATTTTTTCCGGGTAGTAGGCTACATTGCAATTATTTTAACGCAGCCCGACTACTACCCCTAAAATGGCCTTATATTAAACTACAATGTAGGCTATGTAAGTAGATCTACCAAAGTAAGTAAGTAAGTATAAGTAAGTAGACTAAGTACGTAGATCTACCAAACATTAGGCGTTCAATTTATATAGCGCAATATCATTAGACAATTAGATGGTCCGTTTCCCAAATGTTTTTGAGATGTTAGAAACATATTAGGCCTATATCCGTTTTGAGAGGCTCACGAATTGCCTTTGAAAATTTGATCTAAGTCTGAATTTTCAATAGGCCTAAGGTTCTTTAGCCTATTATAGACTAATTATTCTTAGATAGGCCTTTACTGTCGGGAAATATTCACACTAGGTCTTGCAAAGTTCATATCGAATTTTCCAGGGAGAATTTGCATGATAATAATTATAGGCTACTCTTTCTGAGGGGGAGGAATTCTACGTATAGACACCAGTAGGCGTAGGCCTACAACACCCATCGAATTTTCCAGGGAGATTTGCATGACAATTCAATAGGCTACTCTTTCTGAGTGGAGGAATGCTGCGTAGCAACATTTTTCCTACCGCCTACCTAGGCTTACATTGCTAAAAATCGAAATCAACTTTCAAGATTTCTGTTAAGGGATGTTGAAATTTCACCTGTCATGAAATTAATTCCCGTGTTCCCATTTTTCTGATTTCTCAAACCTTCGCAAGCACAACTCTCCTGAAATCTATAATATATTTCTCAAAGTTTGTCCTTACGTTTGTATGTATGGATGTCCGGATGTCAGGATGTCCGGATGTATTTTGACACTTCGTCCCAGAATATCAAAATTTCACGGGCGGCGTACCGGTGGAGGTCAGAGTTAGTGGTGGGGTGTTGTGGGGAAGGGGTGGGGTGGAGTGGGGTGGGAATGGTGGAAGGAGGGGTGGTGGGGGGGGAGAAATTTGGGGGAAATGTTTTTTCACGAAAACCAAAATTTCACGGGTGGCGTATAGGTGGAGTTCAGAGTTAGTGGTGGCGTGTTGTGAGTGGTGAGGAGTGGGGTGGGGGAGGAGTGGAGTGGGGGGTGTAAGGGTGGGGGTGGTGGATGGTGGAGGGGGGAGAAATTTGGGTGGAAATTTTTCCCCCGAAAACTAAAATTTCACGGCTGGCGTACCGGTGGAGGTCAGAGTTAGTGGTGGCGTGTTGTGGAGGGGGTGGGGTACGGGGTGAGTGGAAATTTGGGGGGGAAATGTTTTTCTCCGAAAATCAAAATTTCACGGGTGGCGTACCGGTGGAGGTCAGAGTTAGTGGTGGCGTTTTGTGGGGGTGGGTGGGGGGAGTGGAGTGGGAGGTGTAGGGGTGGTGGTGGTGGATGGTGGGGGGAGAAATTCGGGGAAATTTTTTTCCCCAGAAAACCTAAATTTCACGGGTGGCGTACCGGTGAAGGTCGGAGTTAGTGGTGGCGTGCTGTGAAGGGAGGTGTGGGGTGGGGTACGGGGTGGTTGAAAAGTTTGGGGGGAAATTTTTTCCCAAAAACCAAAATTTCACGGGTGGCGTACCGGTGGAGGTCAGAGTTAGTGGTGGCGTGTTGTGGAGTGGGTGGGGTAGAGGGTGGGTGGAAATTGGGGGGGGATTTTTTCCCGAAAACCAAAATTTCACGTGTGGCGTACCGGTGGAGGTCGGAATTTGTGGTGGCGTGTTGTAAAGGGGTGGAGAGGGGGTGAGGGGAAAATTTGGGGGCGCGAATTTTCCCCCGGAAACCAAAATTTCACGGGTGGCGTACCGGTGGAGGTTGGATTTAGTGGTGGCGTGTTGTCGAGGGGTTGGTGGAGGGAGGGTGGGAGTAAATTTGGGGGATTTTTTTTCTCCGAAAACCTAAATTTCACGGGTGGCGTACCGGTGAAGGTTGGAGTTTGTGGTGGGGTGCTGCGGAGGGAGTGGGGAGGGATGGGGGGAATTTGGGAGGGACATTTTTCCCCGAAAACAAAAATTTCACGGGTGGCGTACCGGTGGAGTATATTCGTTTTAATTTCAAAGACAATCAAGGTGACATACCGCACCAAGTTTACCGGTCAGAGATGTAAAATTATACACAGAAGTAATAATAAAGCTTAGTAATAATAAGTAAGTATATCTTTAAAGTACCAGCTGCAAAACGCACTCTGGTTTACAAGAATATATAAAACAAAAACATGACACATAAAAAACAAATACAAAACAAATGGAGGAGGTTGGATTTAGTGGTGGCGTGTTGTCGAGGAGTTGGTGGAGGGAGGGTGGGAGTAAATTTGGGGGAATTTTTTCCCCGAAAACCTAAATTTCACGGGTGGCGTACCGGTGAAGGTTGGAGTTGGTGGTGGGGTGTTGTGGAGGGAGTGGGGAGGGATGGGGGGGAATTTGGGAGGGAAATGTTTTCCCGAAAACAAAAATTTCACGGGTGGCGTACCGGCGGAGGTCGGAGTAAGTGGTGGCGTGTTGTGGAGGTGGTGGCGGTGGGGGTGGGGGGGAATTTGAGGGGAAAATTGACGTAACCCGGGCGAAGCCGGGTATAAATGCTAGTCATTTATAAACACAATGCCTTGGGATCTTGAACAGTCGCCTACCATTTTAGGCAAAGCACCTCATCTCCTGAACCTTTTTGGTTAAAAAATGATAGAAGCAGATTTAGGCTACATAATTAGGCACATGGTGAATTTAGCAAAGCTTACTGATTGAAAGGCAGAAGCTCCTACATGTAGATGATGAAACAACAAGAAGCAGTTTTCGCTAGATTATTGGACATAGGCCTATAATAGGCCTACGATAGGATTTACAATTTTATAAGAACCTTTGTTGCGCACCATGGTCGAAATGTAAAGTCGTTTTGCTTTCACACCGAAATCAATAAACCAATGTTGGGATAATCACAATGTCATGTATAGCCTATCCTTTGTAAGTGCGTCGTTTATTGCCTATTAATGCCAAACGCAAATTGTCTTGTTCACCATTCAGGGGATGTCCATTATCCACCCTATACTGGATAGCGATGATCATCAGCAGCACCATCATGCTTGTGATATAAATAGACCCAGTGTGAAGTCATTATTTTGAGGGGGATAGAAGAGGGTTTTAGAAAATGGACCTGGAGTTTTTATAGGGTATGGATGGAAGAAGAGGGCAGGAAATGGAGCCCAACGCGAGTAATTCTGATCGCCTTCGGATATCGATGATGGTAATGTGATGGTGGTCATACAATAATTGCGATTATGATGGTCATCATCGTCTGAAGAGATGCTCCTGCTGAACATTGGTCTGCTGAGGTTAATCATAGTCGGCTAGGCCTATTTTACGATTTTGACTCATTCGAATAGTGCAGCTGCTCACTGTTAGCTGCCCTTATAGTAAGAAAAATTAATTAGGCGACGCCAACGCTCATGTTGGTCCTATATTGTAAGGCATCATTGGCGAAAAAGAGCATCGGTGCCCGGCAGTCCAAATTTGATGGACACAATCCCCAATTAATTATTTTGTCGGAAATTTCTGGCAACTCGCGGGTCTGGGTTGAAACCGGGATATGTCTGTCTGGCAGCTTTGATTTGTTCGGAGGGCGTAACTCTGTTTCATTTTAAGCCCATGTAGGCTTCACCGTTGGAAAATTCAGACTTAAAGCAATATTAACCTTTACCACTCATGTGTCTGCTTAAAGTCACCAACACTACCATTTTTACATTATATAAAAACAAAGAGCGTTCAATCATGTAGCCTACCTCAGAAAGCAAGTAAGTCAATCGTATCATATCCATAATTAGACTATGTCAGAATTATGCCGATCAGTCTCAAAGTAAGCAGTAGGATTTAGTCTGTAATTATAATCCACAGCGACCTCGGACATATTAATTAATTAATGGACTTAATAATGGAACCATGTGGACGAGCAAGTGAGACCATGAACCAAACCGTAAGAATCTAAAGGTCATTGCTTGAATTCATCCGGTTTGGAACGAACGCAACTACGATTGATTTCGACCAACGACGACTAACCACTTTAAATAAAAGTTAAAATAATGCCTTCTTATCCAAGTGTCTCAGGCAGCGTAGCCTACTCTGCAAAATGGAAAAGATAGTTACAACAACCAAAAGATGCCAAGAATGTGAGTTAGAACTGATGATTGATCACTGGAAGTCAGGAATTGTCCTAGGCTTCAGATTTCTCCAGAAGTTTGCCTCTGAATGCAACGATATTCTGACTATTAATAAGAAATCGAAATCACAAACATCATTGAAAATAAACCTCGATTTAAAATTTAGACATAATTATCATTCAATGATTTATTGTCATCAGCAACAAATTATTTAAAATCGAAAGTCATGATCCGTTGATTGTCCGATTCGTTGTCAGCCACAAATTGTAATGCAAAAAAAGCATTCATCAATTCAAAATTTAGAGACATTATTCGTTGATTTATTGTCATAAGCGCCAAATTATTTAAATTCGAAAGTCATGATCCGTTGATTGTCCGATTCGTTGTCAGCCACAAACAGTCGACCATTTGACTCATCCAGAAGAATCCTCCATGGATCTCGTAACCCGTGTTTTTCTTTTGAAAGAATTTCCTTCTTAAATTCCAAGTCTGAATCCAAAAGCAAAACTCGACTGTTCATTTGATCAACGACCATCACGGATCCATTTCGATCGAAGGACAAATGAACAGGACGATTCATGTGTCCAATTTCAGATCCACAACTTCCACCAAATGACTTCTTAAACTTCCCATCTATATCCACTATGCACACTCTATGCAGATCATCAACAATGGAGCCATGACTGACCACGAAATTACCATTGCTTAGTTTTATTGCATGCCATGGCCAATGAATACCTGCGTTGGATAGATTTATTTCACGGATCAATTGTCCATCTGGCGAATATTCATTCAATTTATTTTTATTATAATCAGTTAAAATAACGTTCGATTCGCCCGTGACAGACAGGCCATATCCTAGTTCGACTCCCGTTGGCCAGCTCCTTATTAATTTCCCATTTGGATCAACTCTCAAGATTTCATTCGAATGAGAATGACCCTTGCAATCGAAGATGTAAAGACATTTATTTCTCTTGCAGGATCCTATGTCCATTGGACGAATTAATTCTTTCAGATTCCATCGACGACTAATACTTAATTTCATCGAATCGTAGACTTCAACGTCTGAACTCAATTCACTAACAACAAACAATTCTTTGTCTAATATCGTTAATCCGCGGATCGATTTCTTTTCTTCGGCAGCTGCTTTTGTTCTCGTTGGAAAATGCAGTTTTTTCTTCCTTCCCGACTTTCTTCCTATCGTATGAACTAAAACTGGAGTGGGTGAGTATTTGCCCTGCAGGTCATCTAAGAGTAGAAAAATATTCATCACATAAATAATATTAACTGATTAAATTTAAAGAATATATTTATGAAACGGTCTCTAAACTATTTCGAGCAAAACGCGAATTCGGCGGCGATGATATGTTGATACTGAAACGCAAACTCAGAAAAACGCATAAGGCTACATACAGAAATCACGTACACACAGGGTGGAAATGATGCAGACAAACTAACAGAGACAGCGGGCAGCACAACTCAAGCATGTAGACGTAAGGCAGACAATCATAGATTATTATAGATAGAAGTTCCAAAACTTTAAGCTCTAGTATACTCTCCATCCCACCCTCCATCCCACCCTCCCTCCCACCCTCCCACCCACCCTCCCTTCTACCCTCCCCTCTTTCCCACCCTCCCCTCCCTTCCTCTTCACCCAAAATATTTTGCGGTCTACTGGAATGAAGTGTCACTATACACACAGACAATTAGCCTACCGCTTAATAATAAACAGCAATCAATGATTTAATTATCAATTAATAATTAATTAATAATTAATTAATTTAATTATCAATTAATGGCAACTGATCTTTTATTTTGTGCAGTTAATTGGCACAAAATATACAATAATATTGTGTATGTTGTGCCAGTTAACTATATAATTATATTATATAGAAATACAGAAACAAAATATAGAACTTAACATGAACAATGTATGATTGATTGGCATGGGTGATGTCCTACGGGGGTAATTGTCGGAGAGGGGTAATGGGGAGGGTAATGGCAGAGGTAATATACGGGGGGGGGGGGTAATGTCCTGTTTCCAAAATATATTAGATCGTCTGCTTTTTGTTGCACTATATCAAGGTGATAATTGCCAGGGGTTGAGGGGTTCAAACCCCCTAACCTTTCTTTGGGCTCTATAATAAAATCTGCTATTCACACTCGAACTTCACGCTAATCATAGTCTAGCTCCAGTTATTTTTCTACAATTCCCATAATGGACAATACTTTATGTGTCGCAGATGGTACAATGCCAGGAACAAGAACACGTGGGACACCGAGGATGGGATTGATCGCTAACACACAAAAACTGGACTGAACTGTCATTACATTGGATGCTCACAGAGACAGGACCAGGAAAAGATGGCGATAACTTATCTAAGAAGCGACTAACCCTCGGACGGAGGAAGGCTGAAGACAAGACAATACATACTAAACGTATTTTTACATACAAGTGTCCAGACAAACGTGCCATACCTGCTTTCGATGTCTCTGGTTCTTTTCTCACTTTCTCAGCGTTGATTTCTAATGACATCACCGTCGCTTTATAAAAATTCAATTCATCAACTAATTTGTCATTGTTGATTCGAAGTGAATTGTTCTTTATTTTCTCTGCATCAAGTTCTTGTTTCAGCTTGCCGTTACTGGTCTGAAGGGCGATGTTTTCAATTTTATTATTGTCTAACTCCTGCTTTAGTCTGGCTATATGGGCATCATAATAAGCTTTCGCGTCACTGAGTTCTTGTTTCACATTCTTGTTAGTTTGTTGTTCTTTTAGCAGTTCATTTCCTAATCTCAAAATCTGTGTCTCTGTCCTTTCTATTTCGGTTTGCGTATTTCGGAGACCAGTTTCGTTACTTTCTTCTGATGATGGATCTTGCCTGCCTCTTTTCCTTGGCTTCAAGTCATTTTCTTCTAAAAAAAGTAACAGCGTTTTACAGTATCTATTGACGGTAGGTCGAAAAATAATTTTTCCCCCGGACAATTGTGAGACACTTACACAATGTAGGCCTAAATGCATCAGAGAGTATGCTATCTTATTGCTTATTCATATTGGCACAACTGCAGACCTGCTTGAACCAGTGTTGGCAGCAAAAATAAATAGGATAAAATAGTGGAAAATGTGGAACACAACATAATGACAACGCACTGCACTAAAGCATTGTAACCCATAGGTCTACAATACATTGACTGCGATAAATGTAAGACCAATAGCCGTTTAGAACAGGTATCAACTATTTTTTAAGTCATGAAAACTAAGTCATTTAGCTTACCTGCAATTTCTCCAACCAAGTTGCCACAGTCTTCCTGTAAAAGATCGTGAAGATTGAATTGTCTAAAGCAGTACTTGAAATTCATTACTCTTCGTTTCATCATAGGTTGGCACTGTTGTTGCAACTCAAATGCTCTAATAGCAAGGTCTGGAATTGCACGACAGATGTCGATAGACGATCCTTTATCCATTAACCTTTGACAATAAAAATTGTAACTTTCTAAGTTAGAAAGATAAGCATCAATGTCATCCGCTGCCAATTGGATTTCTTTCAATCTGCCTTGTCTCTCTGAATATAGACTTTGTAGAAGACAACTCGCATGCTTATCAGTTAACTGTTTTATTTCCTCTTTTCTCTTCTCTACATCACTTTCTAAGCTTTCCACCCTTTGATGCATTTCTTCCTTCACCTTCATGATTTCTTCCTTTTTGATATGAGCTTGACCGATGCATTCATTTATTGCTTCAGTGTTGTCTTCTATCTGCTTCCGAAAACCATCCAAACATCTGTCAACGTGAGAACCTTTATGGTTATCGTGCGCCTCAATGAAGCAGATAGCGCATACAACTGTTTTGCAATCAGCACAATATACATTCAGATCTTGTTGTTCATGCTTTTCACAAACGCATTGTATCAGTTCGGTCATTGCATTTTGATCAACTCTGTGTTTATCTATTGGTATCAATTTATGATTCTTTGTCAGCTTAAACTTCGTGTGCTCACTGCAACATTCTTCGCATAATTTGAAATTGCAATCAATACAAAATGAATCAGCTGTTGGAGCTTCTTTTCCTTGCTGTTCCTCACTTTCTTCCAAACACAGCGAACATAATTCTTTCACTACACCACACGAGTCTGAAACTTTTGACAATAGTATCAACCGTTCAATGAAGAAATTTTTCGGCAGTCCACGAAACCCTTCTGTTGGAATCTTGAACGATCGTCTACAGATTGGACAAGGCATCTCATCTCCTGGTGTTTTGTTGCTTTTAATACCCGTCTCTTGGATGCATTTCATGCAGAATGTATGAATGCATGGCAATGCTTTCGGATCAGTGTAGACTTCAGTGCATATACAACATGTAGTTATGTCATCGATCTCTTCCCTGTTAATGCCACCACTGCTGGACTCTTTAGCAGCCATCATAATATTGTTTGGTAGGTTGACAAATCTGCAACGCTTTCGGTTTCACTATTGGCGTTATTTTTAGCGAGTAGGTCAGACGTAGGCGTGGCCTTGCATTCCATCGCTGATTGATGAAAGTTTGGTTCAAAAGAAGTAATCAAAATCTTTAACAAACTACCTGATGGCAGCTGCATATCGTCATGATGGCCACAGTATACTTTCAGAAGATATTCGCTGTACTTTTAGTTACGAATAATTTATAATGCTGAATATTATGTCAACTTCCGTTATTCATTCGATTGACACACGATGTCTGAATAATTGCCTTGCAGCTGTTTTCACTGCTGCCACTGAAGTTTCAGAAATAAACCCAGATGTCTTGTTAAAAACACCCAGAAACACCAAGCTTATATAATGGTGATTTTAAGCCTATCAACACTACAATATTAGGCAAAGGCTTTAACATGCAGTTACTAACTGAACTCTCCATTCATAGCATGATAGTAAATGTAGGCTAAGTGCAAAAAAAATTCAACTTGGACCTAAATTAACTAAATGTTCGTCAAATGATTAGAATCAAATGTTATCTAATTGTGAGGTGTGACCGTAGAAAATAATTATTCACTAAGTCGTATCGACGTTTTGAGGTTTTCCATATCGACGACTTCTGCTTCACAGGGTACGTCATATGCACGATGCTTAAAGTGTAAAAAAGAAGTGCCTGAACGCAGGGGTTATTTTAACGTGTAGCTGGACACAAAGTGTGTAGTTGGGAAAGAGATTTGTGCAGTTGAAAATCAGATCTTGTGCAGTTACTTTTTGCCTAGTTGCGTGAACCGACGAGAAGTTAGTGGTAAAACGTTGGACACAAACATGATAGTAACAGCCCAAAGTGAACATCTTTGAGGCGGTTTATTTGGGTGATATTTATATTCATGAAAAGAGCAGGCTTGTTGAAATTTGGCGTGAACTATAATAGCTATGGTGATTACATGCAGTTTTCAAGTCAAGCATTAGACCGATACGGCGAAGGTCACCCGCGTGCATGAAGTAAGAGTGGGGAAAATGGGTGATGTAATCGAAGACAAGGTTCTGCTAAAAATCACACATAGACTGCAGACAGAAGAATTTGCAGTAGGCTAAATGCATGGGCGGATGTAGATTTCAAGGCCTGCTGTAGGTTGATATCCTAATAAAGTTGTAAAGGCCGGGGTTATCCTTCATACAATAAAGACAACTTCTTGGCCATCGTAGTCTACTTTCTCCTGCTTTCGCCGCTTGCTCTGACAAGCTGAAGCAGGAAGGGACGTAGACAGTCAGACGCATAAAGCAAAATAGTCTACTATAATAATAACAACCCAAGTATCTAACTGGCGATGAAAAGAAAAGAATTGATGAGGCAGACATCCAGACTGAGCTAGCCTTTCAGCCACACAGGCTATCCAATACATACATGGTGGATAAAAAAAACTTAGGTTTCTTTGCCAATATCCTGGCCAGAAGTAAGAATTTTGAAATGAAATTTTACAGGCTTAAAGACAATTCATATTTACACGTGATGGCCAGATTTCATAAAAATATTTCAAACACAACAAAAGTTACACCACTTTTAGTGAGGCCACCCCCGTTTTTTGACGATTCAAAAACGAAACGCAAAAAAATTAGTTTTTTTGCCAATATCATGGCCAGAAGTAAGAATTTCGAAATGAAACTTTACAGGCTCAAAGAAAATTCATATTTACACATGATGGTCAGATTTCATCAAAATATTTCAAACACAACAAAAGTTATACCACGTTTAGTGAGGCCACCCACCGTTTTTTGACGATTCAGAAACGAAACGCAGCAAAAAGTAGCAAAAACACGATTTTATTAAGTCTCATTGCAAATAACTGTTGTCAAATGAACTTGGTAGTGCTTCACAACTGGTGTTCAATGTGCCCACCACCAGTGCCAAAACTTCTTTTGAGTCTCTTTGCTAAGTTCTTGATGGACCCCTGATTAATCTGACAGATTCCATATATTTACAAATTTGATTGTTATCTTGCTAAGTGACTTTTCAGTGACGTGCAGCTTCGCTGGTACCAAAAACGAAACGCAAATGTTTCATTTTAAATAATAATAATGATCATCTGGCAATATCAAGGCTATTTGATAACAATTATTTAAGATGAGACTTAATAAAATTGTGTTTAAAATTGTGTTTTTGCTACTTTTTGCTGCGTTACGTCTTTGAATCATCAAGAAACGGGGGTGGCCTCACTTGAAGTGGTATAACTTTTGTTCTGTTTGAAATATTTTGATGAAATCTGACCACCATGTGCAGATATGAATTGTCTTTAAGCCTGTAAAATTTCATTTCGATATTCTTACTTCTGGCCAAGATATTGACCATAATAATTAAATTGGTTTTTTGTCATTTCATGTTGGGTTGCGTTTTTGAATCGTCAAAAAACGGTGGGTGGCTTCACTAAAAGTGATATAACGTTGTTCTGTTTGAAATATTTTGATTACATCTGGCCATCTTGTGTAGATATGAATTGTCTCAGAGGCTGTAAAATTTCATTTCGAAATTCTTAATTTTGGTCAAGATAATGGCAAAAATCTTATGGGGGTCTTTTTTTGCCCACCCTGTACATACATGATGCAGGATAACAGGTCAATGCATACTCTAATTTTCTTACAAATTCTCCATATATCCCCATATTACACGCACCCTTTTTGAGTTTATGTGATCCCATCCAAAAATCACCATCCTCAGAATCTGAAAGATACACGCAGGCCACTAGGCCTATGTTATTGAACTAGCATCTCGCACAGGGGTGTAGACTTAGATGGGATAGGATCGAGGAACGGAACCAGGAACTTGTGGTGGTGACGGAGATGCTTATATCTTATATCCCCCAAATATTTCAGAAATATTATCACAAGCATTATTATAGATTTCTACAGTGTTATCCACTGCTTGTCCATAATTATCAATTTTGATTCAGGTGACAGCCTAAACTGCCACCATTACGTTGTGTAAATTTAAAAAAATTAAGATACATGTAGGGGGAATTTTTAAAGTCTTAAACCACGTCTCTGAGTACCGTACCAAATTATAATTGAATTTGTCAAGGTAACAGCCTAAAATGCTATTACAACAGTGGGAAAATGACTTTTTTCAAACAATGGACGAGAAAAGAAAAGTATTAGTAATTTTTCAAATGACAGCTTTAAATGCCAGATTAACAGCGTGCAGATGAAAAAATTAAACAACAAGGAGACTCTCTAAACTCTAAAAACCATAACTGCCAGCATTTAAAAAGAGCAATTTTGTTCAGATGACAGTTACAGTGTGGAAATTCAAACATGTAAACAATGGGGAGCGGCATTTATTGAAGTCTCAAACCATGCCTTTTTGCGTGAAAATTGTGAGCAATTTTCGTAAGATCACAGTCTAAAAGTTGCCATTATAATGTTGTAAAAAATATTTAAACAATGGGACGGGACACTTATTAAAGTCCTAAACCATGACTATCAGCACTGAAATGATGAGCAACCTCGCTAAATTACAACTTAGAATACCACCAGTGCATTGTGGAAATAAAAAAAATCGAAAATGGGATTGGTACATCACCTTCCAAAATCCCTACCCAGCTAGGTGCTCGTGCATTGGAAATTATTGTCCTTCGGTCGCTCGTTCGTTTCCACAAACCCAGGACCAAGTCTGCGGCTATGTTCACACACATTCTGGTTCTCATGAATGAATGACACCAGAGCTTGTGGCATAAAAAAATTCCAGCAGTCGTACCCTCAGCCAAGTCATGGTGTGGTAAAATAGCATTTACATGTAAATCGGCGACGCGGCTCCTGATTAAAACTGCTATTAGCTTAAACAGTACATATTCGTGTTGATGTGGGTGTTAGTATAGGCCTATGGATCAATAATGACCATTTGGGAGATTTGCTAATGATATTTATCGGTCTTGCATCGTATTTTGCAGTTAGTGAGTTATATTTTATACAAAATTTGAAATTAGCTCAAAGACTTTATTTCTTGGAAAATATCTCATCTTGTCTGCAAGCTTTAGCTTTAGCAAAACAATATCATGTTGGTCTTAATGATCACGGTTTCAGAGCAGAAAAGCAACATTTAGACGTACCCTTACATACAAGGCAAACTTTGGAAGTGTCCAGGAACATATAGGACCATTGAACGCTATTACACTTTACAATCTTTCTGAGCTATTTCCAATTCCAGCAACAGCAGAGGATCTTTAAGGGATTTCTAGTCGATTTTTTTTTTGAATGAATGAATGAATGAATGAATGAATGAATGAATGAACTTGTTTATTGCACACACACACAAGTCAAATAGTATAAACAAGCCTCAACAAACATAGTGCAAAAGGAATCAGGAAAAAGCTAACAGCTTATATAACCCTGACCCCTAGCTTCAAGACTATTTTTAGTGCAAGTCAGTATTAATACTTAACTAAAACTTAATTAATACTTAATTAATTAGAACATAACTGAAAGTAATAGGGATAAACATACAATGCAATAATGATAATAATAATAATAATAATAATAATAATAATAAAATTGTAATATTAAATCATGTTAATAAAATCATATTAATAGATGGTAATAATAATAATACTAAAATAATAATAATAATAAATAATAGAAAAAGCATATTATTGCAGCAGTAAATCCTCACAGTCTACAAAGGATTAGAGACTCGGAAACATCATAATAAACAGTCAGGATACTAACATACAATGTCTAGAATGCTGCAAGATAAATGCAGGTATAAAGAAAGACCAAAGTTAATCAACATATGCAATAGTTTGAAAACAAAGTCTTTTTAACATTTTTCTTGAAGGCACATACACTATTTTCCCTCTTCACATCATCTGACAGAGAGTTCCATAAACGGGGACCTAGAATTCGGAAGCTATTAAAGCGGCAGGTGGTACGTGCAAAGGGAACAACATATTTACTCGATCCACGAGTATTAAACGAGTGAAATTGAGCCACTGCCATAAAATAATTTTTAAATATGGGGGTAAGAGATTATTTCCAAATTTGTACATAAGGACGACGATAGACAAATAGTACAGGTCATAAACTTTGAGAATATTAAGTTTACTGAATAATGGGTTGGAATGGGCTAAATAGGGAGAGTTAGAGATAATACGACATGCAGCTTTCTGAAGCTTTAGAATTCGGTCCAAGTTGCAGGATCTGTACGGAGAAGCCCAAATAACACAACAGTAATTGATATAAGGTTCTAGTAAGGTATGGTATAAAAGCTTCAATTTCTCAGTTGGCAGCACATGTCTGACCTTACGTAAAATGCCCACAACCTTGGACACTTTGTTAGTGACCATGTCCACATGTTTGTTCCATTTAAGATTTTCAGTAATAAGAACACCAAGAAATTTAGTTTCACGTACACGAGGGAGATGCACATCATTTACACATATGTCAAAATCTGAGTCAAGAGTCACCTTATTTCCAAATATCATATAGTTAGTCTTATTTAAGTTCAAAGATAATAAGTTGGCGGCAAACCAGTGGCTTAACAGTTTTAAGTCTTCATTCAGAGTTTTAGCTAGCATGAGAGGACAGTGCCCAGTGGCAAAGATATTTGTGTCGTCAGCAAACATGATTAATTTCAAGGCAGTCACAGATTGTAGATCATTTATATACAATATAAATAACAATGGTCCCAATATTGAACCTTGAGGAACTCCACATTTCACAAATAGAGAGGCAGAGGAAGAGTGATTAACAGAAACATATTGTAATCTATTTGATAAGTAGCTACAGAACCAATTAAGAGGCGAGCCTCTAATTCCATAATGTTCAAGCTTATCTAACAAAATCTTATGATTTACAGTGTCAAACGCTTTAGCTACATTTGTAGATCTAGGAAAATTCCTATGGTGAGTTGATGCTCGTCAATAGATTTGCTAATATTGTCTGTGAGCTGAAGCAGCGCCATATAAGTAGACAAGTTTTTTCTAAAACCAAATTGGCTATCCACAAGCAAATCATTTTGAGTTACAAAACCAAGAAGCCTATTATAAACAATTTTTTCCAATATCTTGGCAAAAGGAGATAATATGGAAATTGGTCTGTAGTTGGATACCATAAGTTTATCTCCAGACTTAAAGACTGGGATTATATATAAGGATATTGAAAAGTCTAAACGTCTAAGAACGTCTAGCTGATTTCATTCGTTAATTCATTTGGAGATTTTGCCATGATGAACTTTGAGTCAAAAATTGTCATAACAAAAAAATTAATTGATTTTGATGTTTAATATGAATTTTTATAAAGTCAGAAAATCTTAATATTCAAACATCTAAAGCTCCAGTCAAGGGCCAAGCGCAAAGCACCAGCTTATTAACGAGCGCTCACCAAAAGCTGCTTCAGCTTTGGGGACAAATCCTTGATCAAGGACTTTCTTATGTCCAGTCTCAAAGTACGTCATTTATGTGCAGTTGAGAAAATTCCTTAAAATAACCCCTGCCTGAACGGCATGTAGGAGCAGACTTGGGCGTGAGTTCTGATGGATTAACGAGCGGATGAAGGAGACGATGCAGGGGAGGGATTTGGGAACGGGTCTGCCCCTTCCCCATGTCTATTTTCTAAATTACCACACTGCGATGGTAGCATTTTAGGCTGCAATTTTAATGAAACTGCTCATCGTTTCAGTGCTCATTGTAGTAGAGGTTTGAGACTTCAGAAGTGTCCCTCCATTGTCTAAATTTTGTAAATTTTCACGCTGCAACGGTAATATCTTAGGCTGTCATCGCAGCAAAATTTCTTGTAGGCCTAGTTTCTGTACTGATAGGGCAGTGGTTTACGATTTAAATAAATGTTCCTCCCAATTGCTCTTTTTTAAATTTGCACACTTTCAATTTTCACAAAATTGCTCATGATTTTAGTGCTCATGGACTAGTTTAAAGACTTCAATAAGACTTTCTCTCCACGTTGTTTTATTTTTAATTTACACACTGTAGGCCTAATGGTAGCATTTTAACCTGTCGTCTTGGCAAAATTGCTCATATTGGACAAGCAGTGGATGAGATACTTAGAAATGTAGAAAGATAGTTATAAAAGAAATAGATCTAATATTATTTCTGAAATATGTGGCTATAATATAAGCAGCTCCGTCATCCGCCACAAATTTCGGGGGACTGTCACCTGTCCTCAAGTCTCTGCCCAATCCTGAACGCCCCTAATCTGCCCACCCCTCCTCCCACACTTCCCCTTAAATTCCAGCTTTGGAAATTATTGTTTCGTATATCATAAGCCATAATTTTATATGAATATACTGCAAGCCTTGGCAAGTGCTATTTTTTAATAGCTTCTAATTGTCTATAATAGCAGTGCTGTTCAACCTGCTGCCTTCGAATTTTGCCATGGGATTGGGAAGCATCAATTGCTACTTCTAAAACCTAAAATCTCAGTAACCTCGCATATCAATAAAATTATATCCTCGCAAATATGATATTGATCTAGTCTAAGGGTTTTTTTGCAGATCGAGATGATGTGGCTACATATATAATTATTTGCCTACATTTATTTACCTACATTTATTTGGAAATCATCGTTGAAACATTTAATGCAAACAAGAACCCAAATGTAGACCTATCATACATCCCACTTAATTAAATCTGACATCACAAGCACAAACAATTGAGTCAGATTTTAGGACATTGCACCAGACCCACTGATCAGATGGAGCTTGCCGACGCTCCCCCACACCTACAAGTAGGTGTGGGAGAGACTTTGGTCAGCCAATGCGATCCCACTAAATCCTAAAGTGATTTTAGTGGAGATTTGAAGCCAAAAACGACTTTACCCGACTTGTCAAAAACATCCAACTTTCCACTTAAAGTCGACCACATAGGCCTACACAGTGACTGACTTGGCAATAACGATTACATACGGCTAGTAGCAAAAATTGTCAAGCTAATTTTGCCTGCCATGGCAAGCATTCGTTTCATACAGCTGTAGGCTTACCTACTACTGCGTAAATTGCTTCTAAGCCTTAATTAGACCTCAAAACTCAGATAAATATAGGCTAATCGCCTCTCTTTCAAATGGGTGAGAATAAAACTTCCGGCGTTGTGGCACTCTACATAATTTCTAATTGGCCAGAAGTTAACAACTATAATTTTACAAACGTTCAACGTTTAAATTGTGTATGAATTCATTTACCTTTTTCAGAGCCTGATGTTATCAACAACGACAAAAGGCTTTAAGTCTGCTGCTGCCCTTCAAGCTTTCTGTTCACAGCCTAAAATGCATTAATCATAGGGTCGGCCTATTTTCAAGCACTGTAAGCCAGCATCTTGATTTTGGCTTATGCGGGATCCGTGGGCTTGGCCAATAGCCACGGACGTCTCAACAACACAAATCGCTACCGGGTCTAAGGTGCAGCTGCTATATATTTATATCTGAAATGCCTGTACTGCAAACCTTGGCAAGGACTCTGATATAGCCTAATAGCTTTCCTTTT